>JANTFE010005262.1:2866-21065 GCA_027562315.1 Costus pulverulentus
ATATATGCAATTTCAAGTTGATCATATATGATGCATGCGATTCTTGAAGCCTTATTTCCGCCCATGCAAGAAGCTTCCATATGCGCATGTTTAGGGTTTCGCCCCCCTTTTGAAAGGGGTCCTTCATTTTCTATGTTTAAAGAGAGATTTTTGAGCGTTTCAACGATGTTTGTAGCATAAACTTTATTTCGGGTCTAGGTTGAAGCCCACCAATGATTTTTATTTGCAATTCATGTTTTAACTCTGTTATCTGGATCATATTTTGAGCATATTTCACTTGATGTATTTATTTCTTGATCTTTACCCTGGCCATGTATTGTCATTGCATAGTTGTTACGGTTCATAATGAGAGTAGGATCGTAACGATGGAACCTCTTTGTGAAACTTGCGAAACCTCGACACGAGAGTGCTTGATCTTCACTCGAGGGTTCATAATCTACCACTGAACTCATTGGATTCACCTAGAACGATCCACCGTGAAAGTAGGAGACCGTTCTAGGCAAATACCGGGGTGTACACTCGAAAGAGGGCACCTTGTACCCTAGGGTTAGATTCCTTATGCATAATCATAAATCCCTGTAACTGATATTTCTAAACGCAATTAAAATCGTTGGTGCGGTGGAGACCATTACCCCGATATCTCTCTCATATATTTTCCCTACCGTTGTCGTTTGATTTCTTCTTTGCAATTTCGCTTAGTTTTCCTTTTGAGTTCTAAAAACCATGATTTGATCAGCTTAGATATCAAAAATTGGATTTTCTAGCACTTGACCTTGTTCCCTGTGGGATTCGATATCTTTTGTATTACTTCGACATTTCCGTGCACTTGCGAATAGTGTCAAATGATTCTATAGAAGTGGTACAATTGATAATAATTATGTAATACTAAGTAAGATCAAATCTAGTGATTCAATCAACACCTTCCCATAGCATTATCACTTGGGGCATAAAGCAAATGTCACATCCAAGAAGTCCATGGACTATTGGGATCATTGTCCTTTCAGGATTGTGATACATGTGAGTCTTGTTTAATGGACAAGATGACAGATGGTCCTACACCTAGAAATGGTGGAAGGGTCAATGGCTTGTTGGATCTATTACACAGCAATGTGTATGGACCCATGGAAACAAGCACGAGGACGTGTTGTATACTTCATTAAGTGTGGATATGTCTTATCCAACATATAACTTCGGAGAAATCTAAAAGGATAAAAAATGAAGTACAAAATCAGATTGGAGGATCTGTTAAAGCACTTTGATTGGATCAAGGTGCTTAATGAGAAATTTGAAGACTATCCTAAGGAGTGTAGAATTGTTTCACAGCTTACTGCTCCCGGAACACCACAGCTAAAATGGTGTATTCAAAGAAAGAAAGAGGAACATATTAGATATGGTCCCATCTTTGAAAAGTCATGCAAATTTACTTCCTTGTTGAAGCCATGTAAGCAACTATTCTGACACTCTATATTTTTCCATCAGAGAGTGTGTCTAAAAGCATCTTTTGAGTTCCGGACTGGAAACATCCCATCTCATCTTTGGAGTTGGGGTTGTGATATGCAGTGGTCTCAAAAGTGTGTGTTTGTGGGGTACTAAAAGGTCCTACTTCTATCCCAATGAGAACAAATATTTGTTGCTCAAACTACTATCTTTCTTGAGAAGAAATTTCTTTTGAAGGACGCTAGTGGGAGTAGATTTGATTAGGACATGGTTCAAAATCAACCACAAAAGAATTAGACACAAATGGAAAGAAGAATCTCACATACTGGTTGATAGACAACCTGAGGTTCAAGTAACACGGGAACCACATAAGTCTGGACGAATTCAGAATGCTCCTACAAGTTGTGGGCATGATGAATTTTTCATCTAGAATGAACCTAAGACTTATTGGGAAGCGGTCAGTGGACCAGATTCTGAGATATGGATAAGCGCCATGAGAACTGAAATGGACTCCATGTCTGCTAATCAGGTCTGGGACTTGGTCGAGTTGCCGAAGGGGTAACACACATAGGTTGTAAATGGGTCTTCAAGAGAAGATAGACTTGGAAGGTAACACTGTTACCTATAAAGGCAGGCTAGTGGATAAAAATTTCTAACAACTCCACATGGTGGATTATGATGAAATCTTTCTCCAATAGCGATGTTTAAGTTCATTAGGTTGCTGCTTACGATAGTTGCATATCCTGTTATGGCACATGGATGTGAAAATAGCTTTACTTAATGGACGTCTCGAAGAGGATATCTATATGGAATTAGTCGAAAGGTTTTCATACAGAGACCATAAAGATATGCATGGGCTTATGCAAGCATCTTGAAAAAAGGTGTCTGTGTTTACAAGAAGATAAGTGGGAGCATCATAATATTTCTTGTTCTACATGTTGACGATATTCTCCTCATATGAAATGACATCCCAGCACTTCTTGCTGTGAAGTAAAGGCTTGGGAAGCATTTCGAGAAGAATGATCTAGGGAATGAGGTCTATATCCTAGGCATGAGGATCTATAGATAGGAATCCAAGAAAGTCATTGCCCATAATCAATCTACGTTTATCTAGAATATATTGGAGAGGTTCATATTGGGTGATTCCAAAAGTTGATACCTTCCAGGAAGACATGGTCTGACTCTCTCAAAGATGCTATGTACTTGATGATACCAAAATTCATAGTATATTTTGTGTCATTTCATGTGTCTTTTTGTATCATAATTATGCTCATTTGCTTGTTTTTAAGCCTTATTTGTCAAATATTGCAGAATCTACACCTTTCCTTGTTTTTGGTCATTTTCAGGTTAAAAGTGCTATATTTTGATGGATTTTGGAAGATTAGAGCACACCAATGGATTCCAGACATCGAAACGAAGCTACCCATCAATTTTCACTAAATTTGGAGCTAATTTACAATACTACGGCACTATCGTATTTTTGGGAGCAACCCTCACGGTACCATATTTCTCAGCAGACATTCTTTGGGGAAATATGACACTACCGTATTTTCTAGAGAATCTTTCATGGTACCGTATTTTCCACCATTTTCGACCAGAAGATTTCAGCAAGAATACGGCACTGCCGTATATTCGGGCGACATTGTCACAACACCGTATTTTCTGCCCAGAATTCACAGAAGAAAATACGGCACTACCGTATTTTGGAGAGAAATTATCATGGTACTGCATTTCCAGACAATTCTTTGCAGAACTACAGAGGTAAAAATATGGCACTACCATATTTTGTGGTACAACGTTCACGGTGCCGTATTTTGGGAGGATTTTCGCGAGTTTTTCAGGTCCGATTCTTGCGCGGGCCATAACTTTTGATCCAGAAGTCTAATTAAGATCCAAAAGATGTTCTGGACTCCTCTTTAAAAGGGAAGACGCACAAAGTAGAAGGGGGGGGAACTTTTATCCATTATTGAGAGAAAATTGATAGAACAGCGCTTAGGGTTTGGCTTCACGCTGAGAGGTGTGGAGGCCACCTCAGGCCATGATTTTTACACCGAAGCCTTGCCTAGAGGAGAGGAGGATGCACCAGAAGTTTTAGAGCGTTTGCAGTCCGATCGGAGGAGAAATCAACAAAACAGCAGTGACAGTGCTATTCAAAGGCAATTATGGTGCTCTAATTTAGATTACAACACCGTGTTATGTAACTTCTTCCCTTCTTCTTCGATTTCTGACTTTTGAAACAATGATTTATTGTAATCTTTCCTCCATGCAAGCTTAATCTTTTTATGGGACATGGGTTGCAGTCCCCTTGGTTTGTTAATGACTAGAAAACATTAATTTTTGTCATGATAATTTTATTATGATAATTTTACTTTTGTGATTAATTGTCTTTAATTCTCCTTAGTTTTATAAACATCAGCATGTTTTAGAATTTTGTGAAATAGACCGAGAGGTTGATCGTTTGAAATTCGGAACCCTAGGAATCGTTGAGTTTGGAACTATCGTAAGAGATTAGGTAGTTATTCGAATTTTGATTTTTAGTGATTTTATTGCCATGTTGAATTTCTAATACTTTGGATTGAGTTAATGTGTAGACTTGATTTGATCTTGCACGAGAGTGAGGATCGAGTCGTCGGAAAACCATAAGCAAAACCTGTCTTGAGTTTCAGGATGCACAAGAGTGATCCTTGAGATTCCACTTGAGATGATTGACTTATAATTCGGATGCACGAGAGTGATCCTTGAGTTCTTTGTTCAATGATTCACTTTTCTTTAGCATTGAGAATAGATCTTCCACGAGAGTGAGGATCGGTTATCTGCATGATTGTCTGCACGAGAGTGAGACAATACCTTTATGAAGTGAATTAGGTCTTTATCATAATAGAATTAAACTGACAACCTTTATTTCCTTCTGGTCATTAGAATTAAGGTGGATGAAACCCTAGTCCTACTTTCTCTCTGATTGTCTTTTTCGTGTGTTCTCCATTATTGCTTTTCATCATATTTGGTTTGCTTAGCTAGTGAGAATACAATTATTTGGTACTTAACAATAAGGTCTCTGTGGTTCGATATTTTTATTACTTCGAAGTATCCGTGCACTTGCGGACACAACAAGTTTTTGGCGCCGTTGCCGGGGACCTTAGTTTTGTTAATATCAAAATAGTTGTTAGTATTGCTAGACTAGGTTTTATTTGTTTATAGATTTAACTTTGTTTTCTGTTTTTGCAGGTTTTGGATTTTCACAGTTGTGACAGAACTGTGAATTCTTAAATTTGTGAATTTGCTTGTGTTTTATTCTTTCTATTTTTTTTATATTATGAAAAAAAACATATCCTATTGATTGGTGTTGGATAATCTTTCTGTTATTGATAGATTTGAAAATATGTCTTTTTATCACAACTCCTGGGCAACTGAAAGAGGTAAGGTGTACATGCCACAAATTGATTCACGATGCACTCTTGCAGATATATCAAAATTACACTCCTATTTTGTTACATGTAATATTTGTAAATAATCTGATCATTATACTTCTGATTGCAAATTTTTAATTCCTCCAAATTCTAATTCTTCATGGTATCAAGATGATCATTATGAATCTAGTTGGGAAAATCAAACTACTTTTTATGGTGATTGCTCGAACAATAATTATGAACCATGCTTTGAGAAAACTGAAAATTCTAGTTTAGAGGGCATGTTTGAGAAATTCATGAGTTCACAATTGAAACAAGATGTGAGTGAGACCCTCAAACAAATCAATTCTAAGTTGGATGACATGGTTGAACACAATGAAATTGTAGAAACCCAATTAGCACAACAAGCATGTTTATTAGAGTTTGATTTGGAAGCTGAAAAGATTGATTTAGAAAATTCCCCCACTAATTATGATTGTTTTGAGATTGAGCCTTATGTGTACATTAATGCATCTCACTCTGATTTTGATAATTCTCAAATTGACTCCTTTGATAATGTATTATTCGAAAAAGTTGAGGAAATTGAAATTGAAAAACCCTCTTTTGATGAAATTGATGCTTTTGATGATATATCATTTATGGTTAAATCTGATGAGTTTGAAAATTGTGATATTCATGTACCTCAATTTGATTTTGATGATATTGTTGAAATTAATGATAAATCTTTTGTTGCTAACTCTGGTTCTATTAATTCTTTTGCTAACATTGATAAATCTCATGATTCTTCATATGATTTTGATTTTGACTCTTCTGATGATCAATTATTTATGGGGAGGCTTGAGAAAATTGATTTTAAAGAGTCTCATCTTGATTTTGTTGATAATTTTGATATTGAAAAATTGTTTGATGATGAACATGAGGAAATTGAAAAAGATTTGAAAAATACAAACACTGATGAATCTCACTCTGATGTTTTGCCCATATCTTTTGTTGAATCTTCTGCTTTATTTGAAAAATTATGCTTTGTTGAGGAATCTAATTTGAGACAAAAAAGAATATTTTCATGATCCAATATATGAATCTTTTTATCAAAGTCCTACTCTTATTCTTATTGAAGATCTAAATTTGAAGAAAGGTCTTATGATTTTGTTTTTTGACAAACACAGGAAGATCATAGAAATTACTTTGAGTGGATTTGAAAATCTGGATTTTAATTTCTGCATATATAAGAAATCCACTTTGATTGTGTTTTATTTAAAATTTTGGATATTTTGATTAGTGGCTCATCTTTTGGGAAAAAGGAAATGTAGAAGATTGTATGCTTTATACTTTGGAACCGATTCACCTGCTTCACCATGAGATTTGAGTTTAGGTCAAGCTATGGACCTAAGATTAGCGTTTCTTAGGAGGCAACCCAAGTACTCTATCTTAGCTTAGTTTCTTTTATCCTAGTTTCTTTTAGAATTAATTTTTCTGTTATTTTTGAAAAAAAAAATCTGCATTCTTCTCTCTGTAGTTTGCTTATTGAGTAGGTGTTCTCTAGCTGTGATTTTAAGAAACTGGGTTGAGAAAATTTTTCATCTTTGGCACAACATTGAACTACTTACCTTTTTCTATCATCTGGATATTTTTTCTGAATTTTATAGTCCATGGATCATACTAAAACACCTAGCAACTTTTCAATTATGATTAATTTCTGTAGTGGTTTTTTCTGACTGATCTGATTAGAACTTTTGCAGCAAGTTTTTAAGTTGCTTAAATAACTTGAAACTCGGATTTTTCACTTGGAATTTGAAGTTCGTGTGTCATTCTATCTTGTGAATAAATTATTTTCACGAAAATATTTTCTGATCATTATAGGACACATAGCAACTTTTTGAATTTTATTAACTTTTGTGTAGTTTGTGCAGTTTTAAATCTGAGTAGCCTTCTTTCTACTGATGCCCTAAATATCTGATATATTTTGATCCTTTGATTTTCATACATATGAAAAGAACATATCTCATTCTATTACATGGTTCTGTCCATTTTCTATTTGGATCATTAAATTTTATTCTAGGGTATGGCTACTTTTCATAAAAAATTCAACAACAACACAGTTTGCTTTCTACTAGTTATTGCTTATTTTGCATCCAGATTCAGAAATCTTCAAGAGCAACTGTCTTCCACCTCTAGCCACCACTGCATCTACCACTGACAACACTATATCCAGCCGTCGACACTGGATCATACCACCAGCAGATTCTTATTTCTTTTGCTGCCTCTTATTCCATGATTTAATTTATTTTTGCAGCAGTTCTTTATTATTGACTCTGATTTTTTTTATGCAGTACTATCTTTTGCACCGGCCGACGATCTCACCTCTATGACTGTATTCTCTAGTAGGCTACTAGAGATTACTCACTCTACTGTCGGGACCATCACCATCATTGCTTGCCGCTCTTCAGCTAGCCTCTATTCCACCTCTGCTCGATTCTTTCTACCGGCATCCTCTTTTGGACCATCAATGATATATCTAATTCTTCTTTTAGAAAATTATTTTTATCATTATTATTTTTAAAGACTATTTTTAGACTGAGCCTTATGTAGCTTAAAATTTGCAGGTAAAATTTTCAAAAGGCACATCTTTGAACCTAGCAGCATATGCCCCGACACAATTTTTTATATGAGCCTTATGTACTTTGGGTTAGAGCTTGCTATATAGTTTTGTGAGTATTGTTAACACTCTCTTGTATTTTTTTTCATATGGTTGCATCTTTGATTTGTTATCACTTTACACCCTTTGCATTGTTTGAGCCTTATGTGATTATATGGACCAATCATATTACACTTTTGACTATGATTATATGAGTTTTCATGCTTCACACCTTTTGCATTGAATTAGAGATTTTTTTTTAGGAAATGATAAGATTGATAAGTTGATGATATGATTTTCTTAATTGGGTAGATTTTTCTATAATGATGAATATTCATGCATGCCTATGAATGAAGATATACCTATTATGTTGAATTTATTTCTTCAATATATATCTACTTGTTTAAATTATCCATTGATTGATGCATATATTTTGGGTACGTATGTTGTTTGATGAATGTAATCTAAGAGTGAAGCATCTTTCTTGAATAAAATGAGCATATGAGTGTAATTTTTGAAGTGATGTCAATTGATTAGCCTAGTTGATATTTGGTCTATTTTACTATTTGTTGGGAAGGAAGAATCCATGATCCACAAAAATAGTAAGAGACTCCCCTACTTGGCACTGTGCAAAATTGACAGTGGTACCTAAGACATGGGTTGAAGTCAAAAAAAAAATTATAAAAAAATTTGATGAGAGAAAAATTTTGGGTAGGCATGAGAGAATGACTCCTCTACTTGGCACTATGTAAAATTGACAGTGGTACCAAAGATAAGAGTTCAAGTCCAAATAAAAGGTGTGTATCTATGTGGGTACATACCATCAAAAACACATAAAAAAAATTGTATGGAAAAAGATTTTGGAGATCAAATTCCTGTAAATAAAAGTTTGATAGATTTAAACTGAAACTTGGGTGAATTCATGAGACTAAAATTCTTTTCATTATGCGAGTTGCGAAGTTTTATTTAATCAAAGTTGTAGATCTTAAAGATTAATTTCAGAGGACGATGTATTTTTCTGAAATTTTGTGCAAAAAGTTGATGGAATATTTCATGAGTGATTATATTTTAGAAATTTATTTTTCATAAAAGAGCATATTTTCCATACTTAGCATTGTTCTTTATTTGCTTGAGGACAAGCAAAGTTTGAGCCTTATGTGTTTGATGACACAAAAATTCATAGTATATTTTGTGTCATTTCATGTGTCTTTTTGTGTCATAATTATGCTCTTTTGCTTGTTTTTAAAGCCTTATTTGTCAAATCTTGCAGAATCTACACCATTCCTTATTTTTGATCATTTTTAGGTTAAAAGTGCTATATTTTGATGGATTTTAGAAGATTTGAGCACACCAATGGATTCCAGACGTCGAAACGAAGTTACCCATCAATTTTCACTAAATTTGGAGCTAATTTACAAAAATACGGCACCATATATTTGGAAGCAACCCTCACGGTACCGTATTTCTCAGTAGACATTCTTTGGTGAAATACGGCACTACCGTATTTTCCAGAGAATCTTTCACGGTACCGTATTTTCCACCGTTTTCGACTAGAAGATTTCAGCAAGAATACGGCACTACCGTATATTCGGGCGACATTGTCACGACACCGTAATTTCTGCCTAGAATTCACAGAAGAAAATACGGCACGACCATTTTTTGGAGAGAAATTATCACGGTATCGTATTTCCTGACAATTCTTTACAGAACTCTAGAGGCAAAAATACGGCACTACCATATTTTGTGGTACAACGTTCACGGTGCCATATTTTGGGCGGATTTTCGCGAGTTTTTCTGCTTTGATTCTTGCGCGGGCCATAACTTTTGATCCAAAAGGCCAAATTAATATCTGAAAGATTTTTCGGATTCCTCTTTAAAAGGTGAAGACGCACGAAGTGGAAGGGGGGGAACTTTTATCCAGTATTGAGAGAGAAATTGATAGAACGGTGCTTAGGGTTTGGATTCATGCCAAAAGGTGTGGAGGCCACCTCAGGCCGTGATTTTTACACTGAAGCCTTGCCTGGAGGAGAGGAGGATGCACCAAAAGTTTCAGAGCGTTTGGAGTCTGATCGGAGGAGAAATTAACAAAACAGCAGTGACAGCACTGTTCAAAGGCAATTACGGTGCTGTAATTTCAATTACAGCACCGTGTTCTGTAACTTCTTCCTTTCTTCTTCGATTTCTGACTTTTGAAACTATGATTTATTGTAATCTTTCCTCCATGCAAGCTTAATCTTTTTATGGGACATGGGTTGTAGTCCCCTTGGTTTGTTAATGACTAGAAAACATTAATTTTTGTCATGATAATTTTATTATGATAATTATACTTTTGTGATTATTTGTCTTTAATTATCCTTAGTTTTATAAACATCAGCATGTTTTAGAAATTTGCAAAATAGACCGAGAGGTTGATCGTTTGAAATTCAGAACCCTAGGAATCGTTGAGTTTGGAACTATCGTAAGAGATTAGATAGTTCTTCGAATTCTGATTTTTAGTGATTTTATTACCATGTTGAATTTCTAATACTTTGGATTGAGTTAATGTGTAGACTTGATTTGATCTTGCACGAGAGTGAGGATCGAGTCGTCGGAAAACCATAAGTAAAACTTGTGTTAAGTTTCAGTATGGACGAGAGTGATCCTTGAGATTCCACTTGAGATGATAGACTTAGAATTCGGATGCACGAGAGTGATCCTTGAGTTCTTTGTTCAATGATTCACTTATCTTTTGCATTGAGAATAGATCTTGCACGAGAGTGAGGATCGGTTATCTGCATGATTGTCTACACGAGAGTGAGACAATACCTTTATGAAGTGAATTAGGTCTTTATCATAATAGAATTAAACTGACAACTTTTATTTCCTTCTAGTCATTAGAATTAAGGTGGATGAAACCCTAGTCCTAGTTTCTCTCTGATTGTCTTTTTCGTGTGTTCTCCATTATTGCTTTTCATCATATTTGGTTTGCTTAGATAGAGAGAATACAACTATTTGGTACTTAAGAATAAGGTCTCTGTGGTTCGATATTTTTATTACTTCGAAGTATCCATGCACTTGCGGACACAACAGTACTTTGACACAATAGGAGAGATGTAATATGAGTGAATAATCCCAATACATTGGGTATGGGATAGATCATGTTTTGTACAACATGCACAAAGACCATTTGTGGCGCATGCTTGAAGCATAGCCAGTAAGTTCCAATCAGATCCCATTGTTAAACACTGGATAGCTGTGAAAGCAATCCTTAAATACTTCAGAAGTACAAATGATTGGCATCTAATCTGTTGAAGATAGGAGGAACTTTGTGAACAGGAGTACATAGATACTTCGTTTCAGTCTAATGACTATCGTTCACAGCCAGGATTTGCGTTTTGCCTTATTGTGGTGTTGTATGCTGGAAGAGCTTTATGCAAACCATGGTGGCAAACTCTATAATTAAGGCTGAGTATATTGCTGCTTCTTGTGGCAGCCAAGGAAGCAGCTTCATTCACTTGAACTTGATTTAGTTCCTCGTGCTTAATAGTCCAGTACTTTTCTTGCTGGGGCCATAGCACAAGCAAAGGAACTTCACACTCAAGTATGTACTACGGCGATATCATCTAATTTGAGAGATCATTGATAAGAATGATGTTCAAATTTGTGTAATAAACACAGATAACAATTTGGGAGACCAACTGACATAGCCTCTGGCACAACAGAAGCTAAATAGGTCATACTAGAGACATGGGACAGAAAGAAATCAGTTACCCTTGGTCTTAGTGCAAGTGGGAGATTATTACTGTTTATTCCCTACAGACCAATATATGAACATGGTCCGGCATTATTTGAATGTAGTTTGATAAAATTGATTTAGTCAATAACGGCATGGTCATTATTATGCATATTGTTTTACCTGCGTTGATGTATTGAATTGCATAAATAATGTCCCATGAGTTTGGTTGGATCCATTCTCATAGTAATCCCCAGTCAAGGTGCCTTAGCTGATAAGGGACAGCTTTGGTGCATGTGAGACTGGTGTATGGGTTGGTTAAGTGCGAGGCACAATAACACAAACATACATGTGCTTCAACATTAGTTGCACTAGAGTGACCCACTGTGAGGATTGACTTGTCAAGTCAATAGGTCAATCTCACATGCAAGAGATTTGCATTGATTCTTAGACTTGAGGTATTTATGTCTAGGTGTGATGATGGATGTGTTTTGATACAGTCTTACATCTCTCCGTAAAAGGGTGATCAAAACGCTGTCATTGGACATATCACAAGTCATATAGAGATATGGATGACCAATAGAAGGATTTGCTCCTTCCTTGATTGGAAGCATGATATCCACTTTGGGGCACCGCACCTCATTGGTGCATGACAGGAATGTATGGCCATACTGTTTGAGTCATGACCAATAAATTGGATTAAAAATATGAGACTAATCCAATGCCAGCATATCAGTTTAGGCAAAGGGGTCTAGAATGCATGGGAATCCTCATTGCTTGTTAGGGAGTTGTTGCCAAATGACTTTAGTCCTATGACCTAGGTAATAGTGATGTGTTGCTAGACACCTCTCACTACTTATGATGTTTAATCATCATTGTCATCGTCATATGGATCCTACGGGGTCACACGCAATAGACTCTTGACGTTGTATTTTGATTTGGATATCTTGGAATGCATTTCAGTTCAATCTGATTATGAGTCCAAGACAGATTCATGGTCGAATCTGAGTCCAATTGAGATTCATGGGTTTATATATAAATCCAAGTCAAATTTTTAGTCTATAACTGGGTTGAATTTGGACATAGGATTATAAACCATATGTTGGAATCCTAATCCAACTAGGATTCAAATCCTAATCCAACTAGGATTCAAATCCTAATCCAATCAGGAGTTGAAATCCTAATCCAATTAGGAGTTGGAATCCTAAACCAACTAGGATTCAAATGTTGGGAAACCCAGGGGATATTTTATAATTTTTCACAAAGATTACATTTGCATAGCGAAAGAATATTCCCAAAACAGGCCGATCCCAAAAATCCCAGTGAAGATCATCTTGCAAGGGGATCAACACGATGAGTTAGAAAATACCTTAGGAGCAAGATGAGCCTGATGTTGAGGTAGGCGCCCAAGCGTGTGCCCTCTGCAGTCTCACACGCACGGATGCCTTGAGTTCTTTTCTTCCTTGCCCGGTGCTAGCCTCAGGAAGAAGATCCAAGCCTTATGTCACCTTCTTCACCACTTGCGCCACCTTCAAGGAAGATGCACCAAAGGAAGATGATGAAAGGAAGAATTGCCACTAAGTCTAAGGACTCCTTACGCCACGGAGAGATGGAGAAGAGGAAGAAGACTTGCAACTATGTGGATGGAAGGGAGGAGTTGCGCCAATTACTCTTGCTCTAACCCCTTCTTTTGTTGCTCACGCCAATTTCAATTAGTGTCATGAGCCTCTCGCGTATCCCATGATATATAGAGGCAAGCGGTGGCAATAGAAGGGCTAGGTGGAACATGCATGAAGGATAAGTCGACTAGGGTTTATGGGGTAGCAATTAGGGTTAGGGTTATGGCAAGACTCTAAGCCTTTACCTTAAACATCTTCTAATCGCTCAAGACTTTCCAAACAAGTCCCTTATGCCTTTTGCGCCACAAGCACTGCCATAGAGGCATGCTTTCCATCCAAGGAACAAGGGGGAGGCGCCAATTGCTTCCTAATGAAGCATTAGGTGCCTACTTCTCCCTATTATACCCCTTAGGTGCCAATAGGGATAATTTCTCCCCATTATACCATTTTAGCCCATTATCACTTCATGACAACCTGTTATTGGGTCAACCTACCAAAAATAGTGTTTAGTTCCAATAACATTCTTCCATCTCATCAGGCCGATTAGCATTGATGAAATCTCCCAAATAGATCCGAGTTATCTAATAACTCAATCGAAAGGCTTCCCGATCAATACGATAACTCAAGAATCAAGGTGTGCGACCTTGTAGGTTCCTCTGACGTTGGTAGTGCTGACCCATGGTCACCATAAGCAGTGAGTGGCACCTAGTAGTAATTGGAATGGATATCGACATTAACATCCCCATCATCGCAACTAGGTACAGATACATTATAGTCCCTCTACCTAACTAATATTCGATTGGACAAGTGTGTCATCACTTGTTTTCACCCAATCACATGGTCATGAATAAATCAGGTTCTCATCTAGGTATGGCCATATATTTTTAGTCATAGAACCATAGAGGAGCTCCATGGATATCAAGCTTCCCTCAGGAAGGGCAAATCCTCTATCTGTCCATTAACCCTCTCATATGGGTTGTGACATGCTCAATGACAACCGTTATTACCTCCCAACTACGGCAAGGTGTTAGGTTGTATCAAAACATGTCCCTAACCATATAGAATAGTCAATGACCTTAAGTCAAGGGATCAATGCATCTCCTGCCACTTGTGAGGATAACTCATGACACCAAGTCATAGACTCATAGCGGGTCGGTCCAGTATATCCACCACTGATATACCCATATGTCTGCATTAACACCTCGTGCCTAACCAGCCCATATACCAGTCTCACAAGTAACAGAGCTGTCCCATATCCACTCAGGTACATCGACTGGGGACAACCGTTTGAGCGTAGACCCAATCTGTCTCCAGGGACATTATCATGTAAGCACATAATCGCAGATGCAGTCAAACAATGAAAACGACAATGCTAATATGATATAAATATCAGAGTCAAGTAGTACAAATATAGACCATTACTAGAGCTCAGGGCATACACACAAGCAATCTTCCACTTGCACTTAGACCTAGAGGTTGAGGAACCTCAACCCCATATCCGTGTCATGACCATCATGCTTCTACTGCGCTAAAGCCTTGGGCAGTGGGTCTGCTAGATTGTTCTTTATGTCAACTCTGCTAATCTTGATATCACCTCGGTCAGTGATCTCTCTGATAAGGTGAAACCTCCTGAGTATGTGTTTGGACCTTTGATGAGACTGTGGTTCCTTAGCTTGTGAAATTGCCCCATTGTTGTCACAGTAGAGCTCAATGGGATCCACTGCACTTGGAAACACCTGAAGTTAAGAAATGAACTTCCTCATCTAAACGGCATCTTTGGCTGCCTCAGAAGCGGCTACATACTCAGCCTCAGTTGTAGAATCAGCTGTGGTGGATTGCTTGAAGCTCTTCTAGCATACAGCGCCTCCATTCATCTTGAACACATAGCCGGCCTACGATCTGAATTCATCAGGGTCAGACTAGAATGACGCATGAGTGTAGCCCTGAACACTGAGCTCTTCCCATCCCCCATAGACCAAGAACAGATCCTTAGTTCTTCTCGGATACTTAAGGAAGTTCTTTATAGCCACCCAGTGCTGCAGACCTGGATTGGACTGGTATCGGCTGGTTATGTTCACAGCATAAGCCACATCTGGTCTAGTACACAATATCGCATACATGATCGATCCCACTGCCGAAGCATAGGGCACCTGACTCATGTCATCCCTCTCAGCCTCTGTGGTGGGACACTGGCTCTTTGAGAGAGTAAGCCTATGTCTCACTATAAGGTACCCCTTCTTGGATTGCTCCAAGTTGAACCTCTCCAGGACTATATCAATGTAGGTACTTTGACCAAGGGCCAGGAGCCTCTTCGATCTATCCCGGTAGATCCTCACGCCTAGGATATAGGCAGCCACCCCTAAGTCCTTCAGCTCAAAACACTTCCCCAACCATGTCTTCACAGACTGAAGACTAGGGATGTCATTTCTGATGAGCAGTATGTCATCAACATACAAGACCAAAAAAGTCACCAAGCTCCCACTGAATTTTCTGTACACACAGGCGTTATCTTCACTTTTGATAAAGCCATAATCTCTCACAGCTTCATCAAACCAAAGATTCCAACTTCGAGATGCTTGCTTTAATTTATAAATGCATTTCTTTAGCCTGCAGACTTTATTGACATCTGCAGGATGGATAAAACCATTAGGTTATGTCATATACACATCCTCTACCAGCTTCTCGTTAAGGAACACTATCTTAACATCCATTTGCCATATCTCATAGTCATGAGATGCAGCTATAGCAAGCAAAATCCGAATGGATTTGATCATGGCAACAGGCGAGAAGGTTTCATCATTGCCCACCCTGTGGACTTGTTTGAATCCTTTAGCCACTATTCTACCCTTATAGGTAACTATGTTGCCATCCATGTTTGTCTTCCTTTTGAAGACCCATTTGCAACCTATGGGTTTTACCCCATCAGGCAGCTCAACCAAATCCCAGACTTGGTTAGCTGACATGGAATCCATCTCGGATCACATGGCCTCGAGCCATCTCTCAGAGTCCAGTCCACTAACTGCCTCATCATAAGTCCTGGGCTCATCCTCAATGATGAAGATCTCGTTGTGTTGGGTTGGTAGCGACCCATACCTCTCAGGTGCATGACGAATCCTCCCAGACCTATGTGGGACTTGTGTTTGAGCCTTAGGTTGCCAAGCAACTAGTGCAGGTGGCTCAGGTTCCATCTCTGTGTCTTGTGGTTGCACTTGGACCTCGTCCAAGTCAAACTTCCTCTCACTGACTTCTCTCATGAGAAATTCTTTCTCTAAAAAGACAGCGCCCCGAGCAACAAAAACTTTGTTCTCGGTGGGAACTTAAAAGTAATATCATTTAGTTTCCTTAGGATACACCACAAATACACATTTATCACATCTAGGTTCTAGCTTGCTAGAATCCTGACATTTAACATAAGCCTCACATCCTCATATCCTGATAACCGAGAGGTTAGGGCGTCTCCCATTCCATACCTCGTATGGTATCTTGGAGACACTCTTAGATGGAACGTTATTCAGTATAAGAGAAGTTGTCTCAAGTGCAAAACCCCATAATGAGGGTGGTAGAGTTGCATGACTCATCATAGATCGAACCATGTCCAACAAGGTTCGATTTCTCCACTTAGACACACCATTCCATTGAGGAGTTCCAGGAGGAGTGAGTTGGGATAGAATCCCACACTCTCTCAAATAGTCAAAAAACTCACCGCTTAGGTACTCTCCACCACGATCTAATCGAAGAGTTTTAATGCATCTTCCAAGTTGGTTCTCTACTTCATTTTTGAACTCCTATAATTTCTCAAATGATTCAGACTTATGTCCCATCAGATAGACATAACGATATCTACTAAAGTCATTTGTAATGTGATGAAGTAGTTGTACCCTCCTCTGGCTTGTTTACTAAATAGCCCATACACATCACTGTGTATAAGATCTAATAAACTTCCTACCCTCTCACCGATCTTGGTGAAGGGCGCCTTTGTCATCTTTCCTAATAAACAAGGCTTACAAGTATCAAATTCCTCTAAGGAACTTGAATCTAACAACCCATTTGCATGGAGTTGTAGGATGCGATTCTTGTTTATATGAACTAATCGACAATGTCATAGGAAAGCACCAACTGAACTACTCAGTTTCATCCTTTTGTTATTTATGTTACAAATAGAACTATCCATGTCCAAGACATATAATCCATTGCACAAAGTACCCTTCCCATAAAACATGTATGCAAATGATAAAGAACAATAATTCTCCTTTATTTCAAACTTAAATCCTTTCTTTGCTAAGCAAGGAATGGATATAATGTTTTTAGTAAGTGAAGATACATAATAGCAATGATCTAGTCCTAATAGAAGTCCAGAAGGCAGGGAAAGAGTCAAAACTCCTACAGCAACAACAGCCACTTGTGTCCCGTTTCCAACCCGTAGGTCAATCTCTCTAGGCCGCACTAATCTTCTTTTCTTGAGTCCCTGCATATTTGTACAAATATGAGCACCACATGCGGTATCCAATACCCATGACATAGAAGTAGAAAGGTTGACTTCAGTAACATAAATACCTAAGCTAAAAGACGAAGCCCTGCCTCTCTTCTTCTC
The DNA here is from genome assembly GCA_027562315.1 of Costus pulverulentus. Lineage (NCBI taxonomy): Eukaryota > Viridiplantae > Streptophyta > Magnoliopsida > Zingiberales > Costaceae > Costus > Costus pulverulentus. The sequence continues at coordinate 20,268 of JANTFE010005262.1, forward strand.
ATTCTGAAGTCACACCATGTCCTTTATCATATGAGGTGGTCCTCAACATGAGTAGCACTCGTTGTTCCTGACTCTTTCCATCTTTATCTTCAATGTCTTAGTTAAGCCATTGCTCAACACATTGAATGTCTACTTTAGGTGGGTTGAGCTTAACTAATTCATCAAAGAGCTGCCTTAGATTAGAAATAATCTTAGAGGCACTCATAGATTCATATTGCCCTCTAAATTCGAGCGACATGTTGGTTAGCATCAAATTAGCAACCTTCAAAGTATCAGCCTGATGCTTTTCAAAAGCATCCTTCTCAACCGCTGAGGCCGAGCATTGAAGAGGCTCAGGAATAGGCTGCTCAAGGACATAGAGCTTCCTCTCGAGCTTGAGCACATTTTTCAAGTTCATATAACAATCTAATAAGTTGGATCCAACGAACTCATCCCTTTCCAGGGTAGATCGTAGTGACCATTGGCCATTGTTCACAGCCATTGTTCTATAATAACTAAGAAACAGCAGATCAATATTACTTTAAATCATTTAATTCTTCTCGACTTATTTTAAATGATTATGGCTCCCACTATTTTAATCGAATTGATAACCCACAAAGTCAACCAGGAAATTTGAGATTTCCTAGTGAGATAGGATCCTTATTCCACACAGGGCTTCGCATCCCACGTGTTGGGGTATGCCCTTAAGGGTAATGTTTGAGGCCTTGGGATTCTTTCAGTATCATGTATAAACTCTTATGTTTATAAAGGCAATGGTTGTTATTCAGTTTGTTACATTGTCTGCTGCAATAAGTGTGC
>JANTFE010005275.1:0-11877 GCA_027562315.1 Costus pulverulentus
TATGAACCAAATTCGATTGGAACGTTTTGGCTTGAACCGGTTCACAAAGGTGAACGCTTGGTTCAATGCTAATATGCGTTTTTGGGTTGGCATGAGCACATGGCTTGAAGACACAAAGGACCTGCGCCTCTGCAGGAGTAGATGGTAGTTGGTAGGATTTTATTCTGTTTTGTCTTTTTGTGGCAGCTTGACCACTTTTTGGTTGTTAGTTGTTGAGATGCTGTCTTTTTTTTTTGTCCTGTCTACCCCTCCTTATCTTATAAAAGAGAGGGGCTGGCCAGCATTCTCCCTTAGTTCTCTTAGAAGTAGAGTTCTCTTGGTGAGCGAGTGTGCCTCCAGCGTGTGTGGAAGACGAAGTAGCCTCGTCTTCGGAGTTTGTAGGAGTCGACGACCGGTGTCTCGACTCAACTTCCTGCTTGTGTTTCCTGCATTTGAGAAGTAAATCCCACCACCCCAGGTGGGTCAGGTTCGCCTGTCTTTTCATTTCATCGTGTTCGTTTCCGTTACGATTTCCATCCTTCCACGGGTATCCGTTCGTCGGAGACGTGGACGTTCCACTATTCTTTCGTTTATTTCCAGGCGTACGAGCTGTGCGCTGCGAATCCGCTGGTTCCCATTACAATGTGCTAAGCTTAAAATCTGCTGCATGAGCGTGCTAAATTGCTACGAGGTTAGTGAGTTACATTCTGTAGTTGAGCGCCATTGTGCTCTTTTCGCATTTGTGTTGCCCCGATCGAATTTGACGCTGATTTCCTCGTGTTTCATCGTGTTTCCCTGCATTTCTGAGGTGCTTTTCACTTCCCTCGTCTAAAGACCCTCTCCCGTTTTCGCGTGCATTGTGTAATCCCTTAGAGGACGGCTTTAAGGACCATCCCTCCTACAGTAGCTCCATCACCAGCCCTCGCCGGACATGAAATGCCTAGACTGTTTCAATAAGGGGAATTGCTTGGAGTAATCGGCCGGCGTGCCTACCTTAGGAAGCATGAGTTACTTTGTGCATCTCATCCCACCCTCGTGGGACGCGAAGCCTCATGTGGAATAAGGATCCCATCTCACTAGGAAGTCTTAAACTTCCCGATTGACTTTATGGGTTGTCAATTTGATTAAAATAGTGGGAGCCATAATCATTTAAAACAAGTCCAGTTTAAATGATTTTAAGTAGTACTAATCTGCTGTTTCTTGACTGTTCTAGAACAATGGCATCGAACAATAGCGGTTGGTCACTGCGATCTATCCTTGAGAAGGACAAGTTGGTTGGATCCAACTTGATGGATTGGTATGTGAACTTGAGAATTGTGCTCAAGCTCGAAAGGAAGTTCTATGTCCTTGAGCAGCCTATTCCTGAGCCACTTCCATGCTTGGCCTTAGCGGCTGAGAAGGATGCTTATGATAAGCATCAGGCTGATACTTTGGAGGTTGCACAATTGATGCTAACCAACATGTCGCCCGAGCTTCGAGGGCAATATGAATCTAAGAGTGCCTCTGAGATTATTTCTGATCTAAGGCAGCTCTTTGATGAATTGGTTAGGCTCAATCCTCCTAAAGTAGAAATTCAGAGTGTTGAGCCAAAAGGCTTAACCAAGGATATGAAATTAAAGATGGAATGGATCAGGAACAATAAGTGTTATTCATGTGGAGGGCTACCTCACATGTTGAAGGACATGGTGCGACTTCAGAATGAGAAGAAGAGAGGCAAGGCCTCATCTTCATACTCAAGTATTTATGTTACAGAAGTCAACCTTTCTACTTCTATGTCATGGGTATTGGATACCGCATGTGGAGCTCATATTTGTACAAATATGCATGGGCTCAAGAAAAGTAGAACAGTGCGGGCTGGAGAGATTGACCTACGAGTTGGAAACGGGGCACAGGTTGCTGCTATTGCTGTTGGAGTTTTGACTCTCTCCCTGCCTTCTGGACTTCTATTAGAGTTAGATAATTGCTATTATGTACCTTCTCTTACTAAGAACATTATATCCATTCCTTGCTTGGCAAAGAAGGGATTTAAGTTTGAAATAAATAAGAACTCTTGTTGTTTTTCATTTGCAAATATGTTCTATGAGAAGGGTACTTTGTGCAATGGTCTATATGTGTTAGACAAGGATAACTCTATCTGTAACATAAATAATAAAAGGACCAAACTGAGTGGTTCAGTTGGTGCTTTCCTATGGCATTATCGATTAGCCCATATAAACAAAAATCGCATTCAACAACTCAATGCAAATGGGTTGTTAGATTCAAGTTCCTTGGAGGAATTTGATACATGTGAGCCTTGTTTATTAGGGAAAATGACAAAGGCACCCTTCACCAAAATTGGTGAGAGGGCAAGAGGTTTGTTGGATCTCATACATAGTGATGTGTGTGGGCCATTCAATAAACAAGCCAGATGAGGGCACAACTACTTCATTACCTTTACTGATGATTTCAGTAGGTATGGTTATGTCTACTTAATTAGACATAAATCTAAATCCTTTGAGAAATTCAAGGAGTTCAAGAATGAAGTAGAAAACCAGCTTGGTAGATCCATTAAGGCTCTTCGATCAGATCGTGGTGGAGAGTACCTGAGTGCTGAGTTTCTTGACTATCTGAGAGAGTGTGGGATTTTATCCCAACTCACTCCTCCTGGAACACCCCAATGGAATGGTGTGTCTGAAAGGAGAAATCGAACTTTGTTGGACATGGTTCGATGTATGATGAGTCATGCAACTCTACCTCCCTCATTCTGGGGACATGGACTAGAAACAGCTTCTCTGATACTGAATAATGTTCCATCTAAGAGTGTCTCAAAGATTCCATACGAGGTATGGAGTGGGAGACGCTCTAATCTCACCTTTATCAGGATCTGGGGATGTGAGGCTTATGTCAAACGTCAGGATTCTAGCAAGCTAGAACCTAGATCTAATAAGTGTGTGTTTATGGGGTACCCTAAGGAAACTAAGGGTTACTACTTCTATGTTCCCACCAAGAACAAAGTTTTTGTTGCTTGGGGTGCTATCTTTCTAGAGAAAGAATTTCTCATGAAAGAAGTTAGTGGGAGGAAGTTTGACTTGGACGAGGTTCAAGTGCAACCACAAGACATAGAGATGGAACCTGAGCCACCTGTACCGATTGCTAGGCAACTTGAGGCTCAGACACAGGCCCCACGTAGGTCTGGGAGGACTCGTTGTGCACTTGAGAGGTATGGGTCGCTGCCGACCCAACACGATGGGATATTCATCATTGAGGATGAACCCAGGACTTACGATGAGGCGGTCAGTGGACCGGACTCTGAGAGATGGCTTGATGCCATGCGATCCGAGATGGATTCTATGTCAGCTAACCAAGTCTGGGATTTGGTAGAGCTACCTGATGGGGTAAAACTCATATGGTGTAAATGGGTCTTCAAAAGGAAGACAGACATGGATGGCAATGTAGTTACCTATAAAGGTAGACTAATGGCTAAGGGATTCAAACAAATCCACAGGGTGGACTATGATGAAACCTTTTCGCCAGTTGTCATGTTCAAATACATTCGGATTCTGCTTGCTATAGCTGCATATCATGATTACGAGATATGGCAGATGCATGTAAAGACAGCTTTCCTTAATGGGAAGCTGGCTGAAGATGTGTATATGACACAACCTGATGGCTTCATCCATCCTGCAGAGGCCAATAAGGTCTGCAGGCTAAAAAGATCCATCTATGGATTAAAGCAAGCATCTCGAAGTTGGAATCTTAGATTTGATGAAGCTGTGAGAGATTATGGCTTTATCAAAAGCTAAGATGATGCCTGTGTTTACAGAAAATTCAGTGCGAGCTTGGTGACTTTTCTGGTCTTGTATGTCGATGACATACTGCTCATCGGAAACGACATCCCTAGTCTTCAAGCTGTGAAGACATGATTAGGGAAGTGTTTTGAGATGAAGGACTTAGGGGAGGCTACCTATATCCTAGGCGTGAGGATCTACCGGGATAGATCCAAGAGGCTCCAAGCCCTTAGTCAGAGTACCTACATTGATAAGGTCCTGGAGAGGTTCAACTTGGAGCAATCCAAGAAAGGGTACCTTCCAGTAAGACATGGTCTTACTCTCTCAAAGAGACAGTGTCCCACCACACAGGCTGAGAGGGATGACATGAGTCGAGTGCCCTATGCTTCAGCAGTAGGATCGATCATGTATGCAATGTTATGTACTAGACCAGATGTGGCTTATGCAGTGAGCATAACCAGCCGATACCAATCAAATCCTGGTTTGCAGCACTGGGTGGCTGTAAAGAACATCCTAAAGTATCTGAGAAGAACTAAGGATCTGTTCCTACTCTATGGGGGACAAAAAGAGCTAAGTATGCAGGGCTACACTGATATGTCATTCCAGTCTAACCCTGATGACTTTAGATCGCAAGCCGGCTATGTGTTCAAAATGAATGGAGGCACTGTATGCTGGAAGAGCTTCAAGCAATCCACCATCGCTGATTCTACAACCGAAGCTGAGTATGTGGCCGCTTCTGAGGCAGCCAAAGAAGCTGTTTGGATAAGGAAGTTCATTTCTGAACTTCAGGTGGTTCCCAGTGCAGTGGATCCCATTGAAATCTACTGTGATAACAATGGAGCAATTGCACAAGCCAAAAAACCACGGTCTCATCAAAGATCTAAACACATACTCAAGAGATTTCACCTGATCAGAGAGATCATAGATAGAGGTGATGTCAAGATTAGCAGAGTTGACATAGAGAACAATCTGGCAGACCCATTGACCAAGGCTTTGGCGCAGCAGAAGCATGATGGTCACGCTAGAGATATGGGGTTGAGGTTCCTCAACCTCTAGGTCTTAGTGCAAGTGGGAGATTGTTGGTATATATGCCCTAGAACCTAGTTTTGGTCCATTATTTGTACTACTTAACATTGATATATATATCATTCTGGCATTGTCGTTATCATTATTTGTTTACATCTGCAAACATGTACTTATATGATAATGTCCCTGGAGACAGATTGGATTTGTGCTCAAATGATTGTCCCCAATCGATGTACCTGAATGGATATGGGACAACTCTGGTACTTGTGAGACTGGCATATGGGCTGGTTAGGCACGAGGTGCTAACGCAGACATATAGATATATCAGTGGTGGATATACTGGACTGACCCGCTGTGAGGCAATGACTTGGTCTCACAAGTTATCCTCACAAGTGATAGGAGATGCATTGATCCCTTGACTTGAGGTCATTGGCCATTCTATATGGTTAGGGACATACTTTGATACAACCTGACACCTCACCGTAGTTGGGGGGTGATGTAGGGGGTAAGTCACAAACACGCAAACAACGATTTTTGAAAGTACTTTTTTTTGTATTATCATAAACTAGAGAAAAAACCGATTTAACTAACGAAGTAGGAAAATAGTGTTTTTGTATTTTTAAATAGAAACCCGAATATTAACTACTTGCAAAAAGTAAATGACAATAATTTTAAAAGAGACTCACAGTGCGGCCCTTGAGAATAGAAGGACCGTCCTTCCCGTTCTTCACCGGTCCTACTCTGATGGAAGGTGCAGGTTACACACAGGGCATTCAGTAACCCCACACAGGCGTGGGTGAGTTGTAAAGCAGAATTAAAATTTAACAATGCTTAAGTCAAGAGGGAGGTTAATCCTCCAAGTTCTCTTGCTAACAAAACAAAGGACTATCTAAAGAGGGGAGATCAAGAGAGTGGGATGCGCCAAGCTTCCTTGCGCCAAGTCCTACAAATCCAAGAGGGGTGTAGTAAGATGTTCTTAAGATGTATAAAGAGAAGACACAAGAAGATGGAGCACTTAACTTAGAGATTCGCTTGAAGGAGATCAAGGGATGCATCCATGTTCTTTGCGCCAACTCAAGCTCTTGTCCTCTTTGATGCTATGGCCTTGAAGGTGGAGACTCTCGGCCTTGCTTTGATGAATGGGGGGCGAGGAGAAGAGGAGGGAGGCTCGGCTCTTGAAGGAAGAAGGGGAAGATGGGGAGACTTGGGCGACACAAGCACCCAAAGGAGAAGAGGTGGGCAACACAAGCACCCTAGGCGACACAAGCACCCTTAGATTGGCTAGGAAACTAGTCGACAATATATTTCAACAATGCTATGCACATGATGCGATGGGGATACATTTATAGGCAGCTTAGGGATGAGGATAAGATGAGGGCAAGGTGGTCATTAGCCCCTTGCGCCCCTTACATTAATGGAGACAATTCAAAAATGAAGAAAGGCATTAAGTGGCTGATTCTTGTTGCTTTTGTTGGATGGCTGAATTGGTAAGTCTTTGAATTCGAAAATAGCTATCTTCCTTGGAGGTGTTGGCGCATATGAGAGGGAGTTCGAAATTTGAAAACCTTCCTTGTTGTCTTGGGCGGTAATGGGAAGAAGGAAAGAAGCCTTCCCCTAATTGTGGATCTTGATGGCGCAACTCCTCTAATTGTGGATCTAGATGGCGCCTCCTTGATTGGTGGATCTAGAGGGATCTTGTAGATGGTGCAATTGATTCCATGAGGTGGCCTCTCTTCAATTGGAAAGGAATGATTGAAGTGCAGCTTAATGTTGAGTTGAGTTGGAAGTCTCTCTTTGAACTACTTTGAAGTGAACCTTCCAAAATGGGAGCTAGCTTCTTGTAGTGTGGTGAGCTAGCTGATTTGTATCCCTTGAGCTGAATATTAATGTATCCAACTACATGCACTAACCTACCATGGCATTACAATGCACAACCTACCAACAACATTTATAAAAGTAAACTACATGATAGACTTTGGGGTGGAACTAACCTATCATGCCATGCAATGCAAATAAGGAAAGTACTGAAAAGGAAAGTGGACTCTAAGTGAAGCCATACCTGATGGGCTTCCTCCGAGCCCTAGTGGATCTTCTAAGAGCTGTGTTTGGCCCTCCATCATTTCTCCCTGGGTTGGAAAAATTCTCCTCAGGAGAATTATCCTTCAATCCTTGGAGCAAATCTGGAGCAGCCAGGGCTAGCTCTGCCTCGGGGAGCCACGCCTCCTCACCATTAGAAAACTTAACGCGGTAAAACAGTTGTACCTCGTCAGGGGTGAGTCGAGTCTGGTCCTCAAGGATATCCACTATCTCTGGATCGAAGGGGGCCTCTGGTTCTTGGAGTGAGAGAGGCTCCTTGTAAGCCGTGAGATCCTCCACGTTAACAGTGGTGGGGATCCCCAATTCTGGGGGCAGATCAAGCACGTAGGCATTGTTGTTGATCTTGCCCACTATGGTGAAGGGTCCCAAACCCTTTGCATCCAGCTTGCGTCCGTGTCCTTGGATACGCTCCTCGCGGACTCGCACAATCACCTGATCACCTATATTGAATAACCTTTCTCGGCGTTTCTTGTTAGTAGCTTCACAATATGAAACAGTAGAGTCTAGAATTTTGCTAAGAATCTCATGGTGCAATTGCGAAATATTGAAAGCATAATCACGAGCTGATAAAGAAGGCTTTAAATTTTTGGGTAAGGCAATCAGATCAATGGGTTTCTTAGGCTGATACCCTAGGTTGGCCTGAAAGGGGGATAGACCTGTAGTCCTATTAACAACACTATTGTAGGAGAATTCGGCGATGGGCAAAAGTTTGTCCCAACTGCCGGGGTGTTCACCTACAAGGCTTCTAAGGATGTTCCCCAGTGATCGGTTGACCACCTCAGTCTGTCCATCCGTTTGGGGATGATAGGCTGTAGAGAACTTCAGTTTGGTACCTAGTAAAGTCCACAAAGTCTTCCAAAAATAACTAACAAATCGGGTGTCCCTATCAGAAACTATGGTAAGGGGGGTACCATGTAGCCTAACAACCTCCTTAAAAAATAGTTTGGCTATGTGAGAGGCATCAGAGGTTTTATAGCAAGGAATGAAATGGGCCATCTTAGTGAATCTATCTACTACTACAAAGATGGAGTTATGCTTGCTAGATGTTCTGGGCAGCCCTAGGATGAAATCCATGCTTAGGTCCTGCCATGGAGCTTGAGGAATGGGTAGCGGGGTGTAGAGGCCAACACTATGCTTATGGGTCTTAGTTACCTGGCATGTCCTACAGTGGCTAACCACCTTAGCAACATCCCTGCTAAGGTTCGGCCAATAAAACCTCTCCTCAACCAAGGTTTGGGTTTTATCCCGACCATGGTGACCTGCAGACCCTCCTCCGTGCAATTCCCAAATGAGGAATTCTCGGATTGAGGTCTTAGGGACACAAAGTATAGGTCCAAGAAATAGGAACCCATCCCTAAGGGTGTACAAAGGATGACTTAGGGGGTCAACACTAAGCTCAGCATGTATAGAAGCAAAGTCAGGACAATCAATATAAGCAGTTTTCATATTTTCAAAGCCAGTAACTTGAACATGTAATTTTTGCATAAGTAAAGTAACCCTACTTAAAGCATCAGCTACTTTGTTTTCCTTTCCTGATTTGTGTTTTAAGACAAAGGTGTATTGCTGGATATACTCTACCCATTTGGCATGCCTAAAGTTCAACTTCTTTTGAGCACTAAGGTAGGACAAAGCCTGATGGTCGCTATTAAGGATAAACTCATTATGGATCAGGTAATGTCTCCAATATCTAAGCGATTGAACTACAGCATAAAACTCCTTGTCATAAGTTGAATACTTCTGTTTTGCCTCATTGAGTTTTTCACTGAAAAAGGCAACAGGGTGACCTTCTTGACTGAGGGTCCCTCCTATGCCAATCCCAGAGGCATCACAGTCAACCTCAAAGACTTTGCTGAAGTCAGGGAGTCTGAGGACTGGGGCTGTGGTCATTCTAACTTTGAGTTCACTAAAGGCTCGGCTAGCAGGTTTAGTCCAAGTAAAATCTCCTAGTTTTAAGCAACTAGTAATAGGGGCAACAATAGTACTGAAGTTTCTAATAAACCTTCGGTAGAAGGTAGCTAAGCCATGGAAGCTCCTAACTTCAGTGAGAGTTTTGTGTTCTGGCCACTCTAGGATAGCTTGGACCTTAGATGGGTCAGCTTGAAGGCCATGTTCAGACACTATGAACTCTAGAAAGACAAGACTGCTAGAGAGGAAAGAACATTTCTTCAAGTTAATGTAAAGTTTTTCTTTCCTAAGTAGGTCAAGGGTTCTTCTGAGATGATCTAGGTGAGCTTCCTTAGTTTTGCTAAAAATTAAGATGTCATCAAAATAAACAACTAGGAATCGTCCTATATAAGGTTTCAGGACCTGTGTCATTAGCCTCATAAAAGTGGAAGGGGCGTTAGTTAAGCCAAAGGGCATCACTAACCACTCATATAAACCATCTTTCATTTTGAAAGCGATTTTCCATTCATCTCCTTCTCTAACTCTAACTTGATGGTATCCACTCCTGAGATCAAGTTTGGAGAACCATCTAGACCCAACTAGCATATCTAACATATCATCCAACCTAGGAATAGGGAATCTATACTTCACAGTTATCTTGTTTATGGCACGGCAGTCTATACACATGCGCCAGCTGCCATCCTTCTTGGGGGTCAAGAGGGCTGGAACGGCACATGGCTAAGACTTTCCCTAATGTATCCCTTGGCTAAGAGATCATCTACCTATCTCTTAAGTTCGGTGTGCTCAGTAGGGTTCCTATAATGAGGAAGGTTGGGTAAAGTGGACCCAGGGACAAGGTCTATAACATGTTGGATATCCCTAAGTGGGGGTAGACCATTGGGTAAGTCTTCTGGGATAAGCTCACTATAGTCTTCCAGGATGCTCTCTACCTCAGGCGGGGTTTTGGTTTCAGTCTCAGGTGTAGTCTCTTTAATGATAAGGGTATAGAGAGGTTGGTCTTCTAAGAATTCCTTAGCAAAGGTTTGGGGTTGGATAAGTTGGATGGTTGGCTTTGGTTGCTTGGGTTCTTCTATCTTACCTTTGCTAGTGGAGGCTCTAAGTTCCTTAGGTAAGGAAGGCTTAAGCCTAATTTTCTGCCCGTTGTGATTGAAGACATAAGTGTTGGTCCTACCGTAGTGGACAACATCCATGTCAAAAATCCAAGGGCATCCTAGGAGAATTTGGGCGACATCCATTGTGATGACGTCACACCATATTGCTCCTTGGTAGGCACCAAATTGGAGTGGGACAAGGCACCTATGGGAAACAGGGACGCTAGTCTGGTTGACCCAGGAAATGCTATAAGGCTTAGGGTGAGGTTCTGCCTTTAGATTGAGTTTAGTGACTGCTACTTGAGAGACGGCATTCAAACTGCTACCTCCGTCAATTACTACTTTGCACATGTGACCATGGCATTTTGAGTAAGTGTGGAAGATGCTGGTTCTACGCCAGTCTTCAGTAGGGGTGGGGTTGATCAGGGTGCACCAGACTACTCCCAGAGTGTTGAGGAAAAAATCCTCTTCACTATCACAGTCATTTACCTCAACATTACAGCAGTTAGGATCTTTATCTAAGGTTTCTTCAGTTTCAACTTCTGGTTCTACATGTTCCTCAATCATAACCATTACCTTTTTAGGACAGTTCCTTATAAGGTGACCTGGTTGTTTACAGTTATGGCAGACAACCGAAGTTTGGATTGGCTTGGGTTTAGGGGTTGAAGAGTTGGGGTGTGAACTGCTACGAGAGGGCCTATAGGTTGACTTTGAGGCTATGGTTTCCTTCCTAACCTTAAGTTGGTGTTGTACCTCAAGGGCTCTTTGATAAGCTTCTTCTATAGTGTCTATTTGGTAAAAGGCAAGTCCTCTTTTGACCTTTGGTTTAAGACCATTTTTGAACCGACTCAGGGTAAACATTGGGTCTTCATCCATTTCACTTCTTAACAAAAGTTCATCAAACTCTACCATGTATTCTTCTACGGTTAAGTTTCCTTGGGTAAGGCTACTAGTTTGATCGAGAAGCTTATGGTGAAAGTTTAGAGGAACATACTTTTCTCTCAGTCTAGTGTTCATCTCTTCCCATCTTGTAATGGGGGGTTGTCTAGACCTTTATAGGCTTCTTTCTACATTACTCCAATAAAGTCTAGCAGAACCTTCAAGGAGGCATTTGGTAAACCTAACCTTAGAATGCTCGGGCATCATACTCCATTCGAAGTATTGCTCGAGTTTGGTTGCCCAGTCTAAATAATTTCTGGGATCAAGGGATCCATTAAAAGTGGGCGGGTTAAGCTTCACAGCATGTGTGTAGTCATCCCTAGGTCGAGGGTTGTGATGGTTTTGGACAGGGTGTCCTTCCCAATCAAGGTTTGGAGGAGTGTTCCTAGGGGTGTTCCTTGGGGTTTGATGCCTTTGCATAGGTTCTAAAGGATCTCTAGAGTGGTGTTCACTTGGTGGGCGGCTAGGAGATCTACTCCTATTAGACACTTCTATTTCTTGCACCTTATCGTGGAGTTGATTTAGGTTTGTGTCTACATTGTCCATCCTTTGAGTTAAAGCTGCAATCATCTCAGCTAAGGTTTCCAAGGTCATGGGTTGGGTGCTTTGAGCCTTAGATCGGGTCTGCATGGTTGATTTTTGAAAAAAAAGGATTTATAGAAAAATATAGGGCTACTAGATAGGATATAATAGCCGATTATGAAAATCCTTTTGTCTCAAACAACCTAGTTCCAAAAATCGCCTAGAAGTTAGAAAATTAAGTTTTGAAGGCTTAAAAATTCTAATCTAGGAGCCTAAGCTTGTTGGGGTATGCCCTTAAGGCTAATGTTTGAGGCCTTGGGATTGTATCAGTATCATGTAATAAACTCTTATGTTCATAAAGGCATGGTTGTTATTCAGTTTGTTACATTATCTGCTGCAATAAGTGTACTTCTGAATAATGTCTCAAAGCTGTTCAGCTGGGTTGACATGCTGTAAAGTCCTTAGTCGAGATATCTTGGTGAACATGAGACAGCTTTGATATGATTGAGACTAATATGTGCTCTAATCTTATAGGATGCTTCGAGCATGGA
>JANTFE010005275.1:40870-72757 GCA_027562315.1 Costus pulverulentus
TCCCAATTAGATCCGAGTTATCCAATAACTCGATCATAAGGCTTCCCGATCAATACGAGAACTCAAGTATCAAGGTGTGCGACCCTGTAGGTTCCTCTGACGCTAGCATTGCTGACCAAAGGTCACCACAAGCAGTGAGTGGCACCTAGCAGTGCATCGCTGCTACCCAGATCATTGGAATGGATATCGACATCGACATCCCATCATCGCAACTAGGTACAGATGCATTACAGTCTCTTTGCCGAATTGATATCCGATTGGACAAGTGTGTCACCACTTGTTTTCATCCAATCACATGGCTATGACTAAATCAGGTTCTCACCTGGGTATGGCCATACACTTTCAGTCATAGAACCATAGAGGAGCTCCATGGATATCATACTTCCCTAAGGAAGGGGCAAATCCTATGTCTGTCCATTGACCTTCTCATATGGGTCATGACATGCTCAATGACAACCGTTATGACCTCCCAACTACGGCGAGGTGTTAGGTTGCATCAAAGCAAGTCTCTAACCATATAGAATGATCAATGACCTCAAGTCAGGGGATCAATGCATCTCCTGTCACTTATGAGAATAACTCATGACACCAAGTCATAGCCTCATAGCGGGTCTATCCAGTATATCCTCCCATGATACACTCATGTGTCTACGTTAGCACCACGTGCCTAACCAGCCCACATACCAGTCTCACAAGTACCATAGCTGTCCCATATCCACTAAGGTACATTGACTGGGGATAATTATTTGAGCACAGATCTAATCTGTCTCCAGGGACATTATCATGTAAGTACACAACCGCAGGTTTAGACAAACAATGATAACGACAATGCCAGAATGATATATAAATATCAATGTCAAGTAGTACATAAGTTGACCAAAACTAGGTCCTAGGGCATATACACCAACAGACTTGAGATCAGGATATCACCAGTTAACAATTCGTGGAGAAGACGTGTCGAAGACTGCCTTTCGAACACATTATGGGCATTACGAGTTTCTCGTTATGTCCTTCGGTCTGAAAAATGCTCCAGCGGCCTTTATGAACATGATGAATCGCGTTTTCATCAATTATCTTGATCAGTTTGTTGTGGTTTTTATTGATGACATATTGATCTATTCTCGGAGCAGGGCTGAGCACAAGAGACATCTTCGGCTTGTGCTGGAGACCCTTAGAAGAGAGCAACTGTATGCTAAGTACAGCAAGTGTGCTTTTTGGCTAAGTGAAGTTACCTTCTTAGGGCATGTGATTTCCGGTGAAGGTGTGACAGTTGATCCTGAAAAGATTAAAGCTGTTGTAGAATGGGAAAGTCCGAAGACTGTGGCAGAGGTTCGAAGCTTTCTCGGATTGGCTGGATATTATCAAAAATTTGTAGAGGGATTTTCTAAAATTGCCGGTCCACACTTACAAATTTGACAAAGAAAGAGGTTAAATTCTATTAGGATGAAAATTGTGAAAATAGTTTTATGGAATTAAAACAAAGACTGGTCAGTGCCCCTATCTTAGTACTTCCGACTGGTGACGAGGGGTATACAGTATACACAGATGCCTCTTTCCAAGGCTTAGGTACTGTATTGATGCAGTATGGTAAAGGGATAGCGTATGCCTCACGTGAACTTAAAGAGCATGAGAAGAACTACCCGATACATGATTTGGAATTAGCTGCGATGGTATTCGCCCTTAAGATTTAGCGACATTATCTATACGGAGTTACATTTGAGATATTTACGGATCATCAAAACTTAAAATATTTATTCTTGCAGAAGGAGTTGAACATGAGACAACGCAGATGGGTGGAATTTCTGAAGGACTATGATTGTACAATAAATTATCACCCGGGTAAAGCCAATGTTGTCGCAGACGCCCTAAGTAGGAAGACAGCAGGGGTGTTAGCTCACTTGTGAGTAACACCAACTGAATTAGCACAACAGATGGTAGATTTATGTGTTGAGATTGTGTGCCCCACTAAGCATGGTTGTTTGGCCGTGATGATGACACAGTCCCCTATGGTGCAGAAGATTATTGAGGCGGAACCAAATGATTGGTACCTGCAGTCTATCATCGCAAAGGGCAAGAGAGAAGAATTTTCCCAGGATGATCAAGGAGTAATAAGGTGCTGGAATAGGTTATGTGTACCCGAGGTAGTTAAGGAAGAATTACTGGCAGAAGCACACAAGTCGAGATTCGCGGTACATCCTGGTGCCACGAAAATGTATAATGACCTTCGAAAGTCTTATTGGTGGGAAGGCATGAAAAGAGATGTGGCAGAGTATGTCGGGCGATGTCTGGTATGCCAACAAGTGAAAATTGAGCATAAGAAACCTTCTGGGCTTTTGCAGAGTATCTCGATTCCCGAGTGAAAGTGGGAACACATTACCATGGACTTCATGACTGATCTTCCTAGGTCGCGCACCAGCCACAACTCGATCTGGGTGATTGTAGACCAGTTGACCAAGTCTGCCCATTTCCTCCCTATTAGAAAGAATTACTCCATTGACAAGCTGGCAAGGCTGTATTGTCAGAAGATTGTATGGCTACATGGGGTTCCTGCCAGTATTATTTCTAACAGAGACCCACGGTTCACGTCTAGGTTTTGGGGCAGTTTGCAGAAGGCTTTGGGAACTGAACTGCGGTTCAGTACGGCTTATCACCCGCAGACTGATGGACAGTCTGAGAGGACCATTCAGACCTTATAGGACATGCTTCGAGCCATCACTTTGGACTTCACAGATGGTTGGGAGTGCCATCTTCACTTAGTGGAATTCGCTTATAATAATAGTTATCATTCGGTGATCCAAATGGCACCTTTCGAGGCTTTGTACAGTAGGAAGTGTAGATCTCCGGTGCTATGGGACGAAGAAGGTGAAAGCCGTGTGTTGGGACCGGCTATGTTAGAACTTGATGCCGAGAGAGTTCAGATTATTAGACGGAGATTGTTAGCTGCCCAAAGCCGACAAAAGAGTTATGCAGACAAGAGACGACGTCCACTTGAATTTGATGTTGGTGACCATGTGTTCCTACGGATTTCTCCGAAGAAGGGTACGACTAGATTCGGGTATGCTGGTAAGTTAGCTCCTAGGTATATGGGTCCATTCGAGATACTGGAGAGAGTTGGACCTGTCGCATACCGCTTAGCACTTCCACCAATGTACTCTTATATTCATCCGGTGTTCCACGTATCCATGTTGCGTAAGTACATCGCGGATCCATCTCATGTGTTGAGCCATGGTACGGTTCATGTCCAAGAAGATGCTACGTATGCCGAGATGCCTGTAGAGATCTTAGAGTGCAAAGAGCACAAGCTGAGAAATAAGGTAATCAGCCTGATTAAAGTCAAATGGAAACATCACCCTGAGAGTGAGGCTACTTGGGAGCGCGAGGATGAATTTATGAAGAGACATCCGGATCTGTTTCTGGAGATGGAGTTAGACGAGTGATTTATGTACGAGTGACTGTCGTAATACTACTTTTGTAATTCTGTTTAAGTACCGTTAATGAATTTGTTTTGAATTTGGGGACCAAATTCTTTTGAAGGTGGATATAATGTTATGCCCGTGCCGAATATGGTCAATCGAGAACAGTACAATTGATTAAAATAAGAAAGATAATTGAATCTGATGGGACTCGTCACTGTACACGCGTGACCGAGCCCATCACTCGTTGTCGCGCAAGTTCCTTTTCCTTTTATTCTCCCGTTGCTCTCGGCTCCTTGTGAACGAACGAAGCTTTCGAACGTTGCTCCCTTCTTCGATTCCACCTTCACGTTCTCCACCTCTTGCGTCCGGCAACGGCTCTGGCGAGACCTGGTGCCGACGACGACAAAGCCCTAACCCTTGCACGCGATTCCGACGTTATTTCCCTCTCGTCCACTCGCATTTCTGATCCGGCGACTGAAAGCAGCTGGAACCCTAGATCCGGTGCCTGCTTAGTCTCCGGCAACACTGGTGGACTTCCTCACAGACGGCGAACGTTTTCGCCGCCGTCCGGTGGGTTTTTGGACGTTTTCCTCCCCGTCTCCGGCAAGATCTGTGAGTGGCGCCGCCAGCGCCTTTCTGAAGATCTCCGGCGATCCAGACCTCCGATCGTGAAACCGACTGTACGGTCGTATTCCTCTCGGCGCTGGCTTTCATTTGACTACCGGAGAACTTCGATCGGCCACCGGAAACACTGTTCCGGCGGTGAACAGTGACCTCGGTGAACTTTTCAGTGAACCTTGAAGTTCGTGCTGACGATTCGTGTTACGCATTCTGGCTAGTTCTTGCGTATTCTGACCCTGTGTGGTGGTTGCGTTCGCACAAGGCTGCGAACTAGGTTAGTACTCGTACCCCATCTCCGTACATGTATTATACGAACGTATGTGAACATAGCCCCGGACTCACGTATACCTGTCAAACTTGATTTAATAACTTGGTATGATTAACATAATGAAACCGGATGAGCATGTTAATTGGTGTTAAATGGATTAAAATAGAATGGTGTGACTTATACATGATTTACCCTGTTAGGTCCTGTTGATTGATTATCTGCTTACCGGTTGGATCTGTGACACTGTTTATCTGCCTTTCGAGGTAGGGATTTTACCTCCTTCCGTTGTTACGGTGCCAACCGCATGTTAGTTAACGACACCTTCTTCTTGCTGATTAATCCTATTGATTACGTTTCTATTCCTGTTCTAATCTAGTCTTTATCCGTTGACATAAATTGCCTGTATGACACATGGCATAAGTATCGGTATTGCATGCTAGTCTGTAGAGATAGCTGATATGAGTTATGTTATACGTATGTATGAGGGCTGAATGTCTAGCGATAGATACTTCAGTGTACCTCGATGTACTGCCTGTGAGATTTCTGTTGAGACGCTGTGTGATCGTCTCTGTGATAGATTGACCGAGAGAGTCCGATGTTATGGGCTTGAGGTTTGTTATCAGCCCAGTGAGGGGTTGTACTGAGTGTAGGACGCTACACTAGCGGGCTGTCGACGGACAGTCGTTTCTACTGTTCGGGGAGCCATCAGTAGGGACCACTCTATTTTATAGAGTTGCGGGTCGTGGACCACTGCTGTACCAGCTCCCAGTTTTTATCTGTCTAAGGACACATATATTGATACGTATTTGAGTTTGACTATACGATATATGGGACATGTAGAGTTACTGTGGCAATCTGGTAAACCCTTACACTCTGATCATGCACCATGTGATTTGTTGTATCCCTACTTAGCCTCTGGCTAACCCCCTTTGTTTTGCCTCCAGGTTCAGGCGCGGCTCCTTCGGGGGCAGATTAAATAGATAGCTTAGTGACCACCAGTCTAGTTTAGTTTTGCATCTGTCGGTCTGTTGTTTATTATATTTATGTTATGTTGGACTCTGTTGACCGCTGCGCCGGTTGTGTATCTGTTGGTTCTGTTGACCGCTGCGCCGGTCATATTATCTATTGGTTTGTCGACCGCTGCGCCAGTCCTGTTGTTGTTATTTCTGTTGACCGCTGCGCTGGTCTTGTGTCAGTATTATTGCTTTTGGATATTTAAGGCCGGGCTGGCCTCTGGTTATGTTATTTTATTCAGTCTGTACCTTTTGGTTGTTAGGATTGATTTGACAGGTATAGTGTTGTGTGTCCCGAGGTCCGAGATTCCCGGCGTGGGTCCCTGGTGGATTTTTGGGGCGTAACAACCATAATGCATGGACTTTTGGTGGGTTAATCTCTCATTCTATGCTCATTTGGAGAAGGAAATGCAACCACCATTCTCAGCCCTCTCGGTCGTATATAGAAGGTTGGGGCGAGTGTAGAAGAAAGGGGACCGTGTGGTTATAATAGGGGATGCATCGGATGAACCTCTGCCCTCAGGTAGGTCACGGGGAGGTACTCATCCCACCAATTTCATTTCATCTCTTGCATTAATTATAGTATGCTCGTGAGATCTCTCCCATCAATTAGAGTATGCATGTGAGCATAGAATTGATTTATTCCATCCCATCCCATATGATTCTTTCTATGATATTTGTGAGCCTGTCTACAAAAGAACAAAGCCTGTCTATGAAAGAACAAAGCCTATGTCTACGATGGGATGCCTATGTCTATGATTCCCTAGTTGATGTCTACCATTGGCTGCCTATGTCTATGATTCACCAACTAATGTCTACAATAGGGATGCCTATATCTACACTCCATGGCTACGATCGGGCTACCTATGTCTACGATTCCCCAACCCATGTCTATGATGGGGATGCCTGCATCTTCAATTCTTGAACTGATGTCTATGATTCCGCAGCCGTTGTCTACCATTAGGCTGCCTATGTCTATGATTCTCAAACCCATGTCTATGATCGGGAATCACAATTGAAGATATTTTCAATTATACACATGAAGAAGACAGGACAGATGAATCCATTATCATAATTATTCAAATGTTATTCACACTTATAAATGTACACATGAAGAAGATAGATAATTATTAATCCTTAATTTACAACAATAATTGTCTACACTTATTTACAACACCATAATTCACACTTATTCATATTTAATTTACACCAATTCTAACGATCCCTTATATAGTTCTAGGCTCATAATGGCCCTGAATTTATTCATATTAGATTGGAAGAAATCGAATAGCATTTTGCTAATAATACAATCAATATATTTTAAGATAAAAATACCATAGTCTAAAGAATCAACTTGCTTGGGGAAATCTGTATCCCAGTTTAATGGCCAAGCTCCTATATTAAGACGACTACCTGTTTGAATGTTAATATGACTTTTTAATATAGATATCTACACAAAATAATTAGATAGTTGGAATTTAATTCTATTATTAGAAAATTAATAAAAAAAGGATAAGAATTTACAACAATTAGATACTTACATATTTACATATAGCCTCTTCATTCTGCTTCTTAGAATTCATGGAATTATATATATTACATGCTTTATACTGTATATCTACATACAACAGGAACCAATGTCTGTTATTGTGAACTGGAAGAAAAATTCTTTATATCTTCTTTAGTGAAAGAGTGGTCAAGTGCTCTATTTAGTGGACTTGCACCAAAAAATCCCTTCATATACATTGACAGGCACATCGGAGAGACATAAACAAATGAAAGATAATTTAATTTATGTTTACGTCCTCTATGAAAAAGGAGAACAATGTAAGCATTGAGGGCCTACAAATGAAGAGAGACTTTTGAAGCAAGTGGAAGGTAATACATACTTGGTCATCAAGCTCTTCGCCGAAGAGCATATTATAAATCAAAGACTTATAAAGTTTTTGAGGAACATCTTCATTAAATTGCACTAGCTCCCATGTTATGAATATTTCTATTTGGCATCTTTGATCTTCTGATATCACATCCCAGCCTATGTAGTCTCTCCTATGCAATTCTGAAAGAGAAATAAGTTTAAGTATAGAGATATTTTAAAATGATCAAAGTTCAATAAGAGAATAATTACCTCATATACATGGGGCATCTCTAGGCATTTTCACCCACAAGTATGGGCTACATAAATTAAGAAAGGTGAAGTTAAACTTTCATCATCATCAACGTAAATAGTATTAACTTCAAATATTATAACTTACTTATGTAGTCCCTGTTTTCCTTTTCTTCTCTTGCGTATAAGGACTTGATATTGCTCATGAGGACTTCCGCAATCTTTTTTTCTTCCCCTTACTTGGTCCGGCTTCAGGCTACCCTTCTTCACCTTCTTTGTCTGCCCCTTCTTTTACATTACCCTCATCCCACTAGTCATCCATATCCTCCTCTTATTCTTCTTTCTCCATTATTTTAGTCTTCAATTTATTATTTTCATCAACGAGAGCTCTAATCCTTAGCTCATATTCTTCTTGTTGATAATTTGATGCAAACTTTAGGTTCTTATTCTCTTTAATGAGTTTTCCCACAGCTTCATTATACTCATCTCGCTGAATGGCTCGTACTGATTTCTAGTCATTTATTTGCTCATTGAGATCATGGATCCTTCTTTGGAACTCCTCTCATTCCAAATCAAAGGCTACTCTAATACTACTGAGTTCTTCATTAAGTTCTTGGATCCAAACCTTAACTTTGTCTCCTTGCAGCATAAAATGCTCCAAGTATCCATTTAGCTTGTTATTCAATGCCAAGAGCTTGTCTATCTATACTCTTAGCTTATTATTCTCCTCTTCCAATTTATGAATATTGGTATTGGATGCCGAGAGCCTATCTATCTCTTCTCTCAACTTATTATTCTCCTCTTTCAATTTATGAATATTGGAAATGAATGCCAAGAGCTTATCTATCTCTACTCTCAGCTTATTATTCTCCTCTTCCAATTTATGAATATTGGTATTGGATGCCGAGAGCTTGTCTACCTCAGCTCTCAACTTATTATTCTCCTCTTACAATTTATGAATATTAGTATTGAAGGTCGAGAGCTTATCTATCTCTGCTCTCAAATTATTATTCTCCTCTTCCAATTCAAGAATTGTCTAGTGTACAGTATCTTCTATTATTTGTTTATTTATCTACAATCAAAAGCAAATACATATTAATAGATGAAGTAATGAACAAGTACATATCTATGATCACTTGTCTTCAATCTCCCAGCCTAGGTCTATGACCCGTCATCCTATATCTACGATCCCCCAACCCAGATCTAAGATTCCTAACTATATGTATACAATACCCTAGGCTTGGTCTATGATACTACATCCCATACCTAACATCCCTATATCCATTTCTATGATCCATAAAGTATAAAAAAAATACTAAGAAATTTAGATCCTCACATGTTTGTTAGCTTCGGCAGGGGAATTGCCTCTGTTGGTTGGAAAACTGGTGTATGTACAGGAGGTTTTGAGGATTTCGCTTGCACTGGAAGGTCATCATCTCGAGTATGCACAGGTGACCTCACATTATTCCTTTCAGCATCATCCAACTTCATTTCATATATTATCTGTACAAACGAATAATACAATTAGCCAGAAAAAGGAGAAAAATTATGAAAAAAAATTAAATTAAATACTTACCAATTTTTTATTTAATTTGTCAAACCTCTTAATAAAGGTGCTTCTTCGTCTGGATTTAATTTTAGCCCAATGAAAGAGGTGAGGGTAAACACCCTCAACCTTAACTTTCTCATCTTTATAGAGCAAACAATGCTCATATAACTAAACCTGTAAAAGACAAAACACAAAAGTATTATTAGCATGTAAATTTTAATACTCATTAAACAATAACTATAAAATATCAAGAAACTTACATTTAATAGAATGGCACAGTCGCTAAAGCCACTCCTTTTCTTTTTCTTACTCCATGTTGCCAAATCCTCAACTAGGTAGCGATATACGGCTTCTACCCAATTATACTGATGGACTATGGCTAAATCGTCAACATAATGCACTAGAGAGGCATCCATGCTATAGGTGGGATGGCTAAATAGGAAGGTGTCGAATATGTTCCTTTCTTCATCCAAGATCTGACCTTCCAAGCCTAGTAGCCCTTTCAGCTTCCTCTCTAATAGTAATCGGTTTATTGTCTTTCCATTAAATTCTTCTATATACAAGGGGGTGGTGGGTGTAATCTCAAAATCAACCAACTCTCCTTCATATGCAAATCCAAGGATCACTGCTACATCTTTCACCGAAAAGTGAATAAAGTGACCATTTATTATGAAACCCTTTTCTGATGTGGTCCCTACTAGTACATCATTGCTATCCAAGTCATCAGAATAAATGTCACTATCGATAACCTCTAAAACTGCGATAAAGTATGAGTATAGAATTGTCCTTTCACCAGACTGATGTCCAAATTGGGCAAGCATGCCACACTTGTTAATCCCAATATTATGGTAATAAATAAATCAGGTTCTCACCTGGGTATGGCCATACACTTTCAGTCATCCACATAGGGTGTCATAGATATCAAGCTTCCTCAGAAGGAAGGAGCAAATCCTCTCTTGGCACATTGAATCTCTCATATGACTCATGATGCACCCAATGATAACCGTTATGACTTTCCTTTTACGGCGAAGCATTAGTTGTACCTGCAAATTGTTTGAGTGCAATGGAATTGCATGTGCTTATGCAATAAAGGTGTTGTCTGCCAACAAAGTGAATTCAATACCACCTCGTTATATATTATGTAGAAAGTCAAAGTATGCTAGATGAGGTCATGGTTCTAATATAATTTCACCTACCAATGATAATTTTGGAGAGGAGAGTTTGACATATGTATATAGCCGAGTATGTCAACAATAATATTGTATTTCAACAAAGAGTATACATTCTAGGAAAGCCCTTGAATTGATAGAAGTTGCCACCCATCAACTAAGAGTCTGTTTGGCCCCACTTTAAAGCTAATTTTAAGTAGCTTTTAAGTAGAAAGTAGTTAGAAAACCATTTGGTAATGAAAAGCAGAAGTAGAAAAAGCAATAAAAAGCAGAAAGTTAGGAAAGCTACAATTTGATGCTTTTACTGTTTCTGCTTCTCCAAAAAGTAATTTACATATTTTTATTTAAAATTTTAGGTATTATCATTTTTAATAATTTAAAAATATAACACTAAAGGAAAATAAAATATATTATTACTTTAAATAATTTAAAATAATATATTTATTTATTATTTTAAATTTTGATAGTAGTTAAAAAGTTATTAACCAAACATCTTATAAATTTTAACAGTGCAGCATAGTACAGTACAACATAGTTTAGCATAGTTATAAAGTTATTTACAGCGGAGCCAAACAGGCCCTAAGTATATAAGTTGATGAAATATTACATGTTGATCCCCACCTGAGGAAATTAATGAAACAAGTAATGAAATACAGTTAGACCCAATTATCACTATCCGGCCTCCTGTTTCCAAAAAAGGTCCAAAAGAGAAATGAAAGAAGGGTGTACTACAGAGAAGAACAAGGAAAACAAATGCAGCATGTGCATATATAGTTATAGCACCTCCTTCACATGTGTTGGGAATCCCCAGGCCAATTTTGAAATTTTAATACAAAGCGGAAGCATTGGCCCGAAACAGAATTCCCATGAAACCAAGATCTTTCTTATGAGGGAGAACCATCAGATGTGTAAGAGTAGTACCTTGTGTGATTTTAGAGGAAGCACCGATGATGGTAGACATGCAAGCGAGTGTCCTCTGTAATCTCACACACACGGGCTCCTTAAGACCTATCAACCTCCATGCTTGGTGTTAGCCTCGAAAGGTGAGATCCACGCCTAGGGAGTATCTTCTCTTTACTTTGTGTCAATCACAAGATGATGCGCTAAGAGAGGAAAACTCTTCTCTTGATGCGCCTTCTTCAAGGAGGAAGCGCCAAGGAGAGAAGAGGAGTATGGCTGCGAGGAGAGAGAAGCTCTTCCACTTGCACCAAGGGAGAAGATGAAGGCTTCTTCTTGTTCCTTGCTCTCGCCAATCAAAGGAGGCGCCACCACAAGGAGGATAGGGGTGACAGCTCTCTATGCTTGGCGGCTAGGCTTTGTGTAGAAGCTTGGGCAGCTAGGGGTTCATTTCATGATTGATTGCTTGAGATATGCGCCCCTAGGCCCCCACATATATATAGAGTTTTAGAGTGGGTCTCGTAACTTAAGTTAAGAATAAATATAATATATTTATTTGAATTAAATTGATATAAATATTCATTTTAGCACTTAAGTTGTGCACCCCTCCTTTTAAGTTTAAATCAAGTTGAAAAAGCCTCCGAAAAAATTCGGAGCTAAAATACGACATTTGACCTATCGACTAGACAAAGTCCATCGAGGTCAAATGTGGTCACCCAAAGATCAACAAGGGTCAACTAATGTCAAAACGTAACATGAGTCTAAATCATCATCTCCAACTCGTTAGATGCATTTGTGATGCATTAGACTCCGAAATAGATTCGAATCAACCAAATGACTCGATTTAGGCTATTCGATCAGTACGAGATCTCGAGTGTCTAGATGTGCGACCCTATAGGTTCTTCAAACGTTAGCAGTGATAACCTCATATCATCACAAGCAATAAGTGACACCTAATAGTACATCATTGCTACCCAAGTCTTCATAATGGAATCATTATTGACATCTCCTAAAACTACGACAAAGTACATGTACACTTTTATCCTTTTGCCAAACTGATATCCAGATTGGATAAGTGTGTCACACTTATTTAACCCAATCTAATAATCATGACTAAATCAAGTTCTCACCTAGATATGACTATATACTTTTAGTCATGCATCCATATATTGGGCACCCAAGGATATCAAACTTCTAATTAAGGAATGGGCAAATCCTGTATTGGCTCATTGAACCCCTCATATGGCTTATGATATGCCCAACGACAACCGTTATGACTCCCCTGCTACAGCAGAGTGTTAGGTTGTATCAAAGTACACCTCTTACCATATAGAGATGTCAATAATCTCAGTGATATTTGACTCGAGACAACAAGTCAAATCCTCATGGTGGGTCAGTTCAGTATATTTTTCTTGATATACCCATATGTCTGCATTAGCATCGCGTGCTCAACCAACATATATCAGTCTCACCTACATCATAGCTATCCCATTTCCACTATGATACTTGACTGGGAACAAAATCAGAGACTAGAAAAAATTTATCTCTAGGGATATTATTCATGCAAATGTACATATGACACAGATGTACCGAATGCATAACAATGATAATGCCAAATATATGTAATCTATCACAAATGAATGTGATACATATATCGGACCATCCATAAGTCCTAGGGCACAAACACCAGCAATCTCCCACTTGCACTAGGATCATGTTGTTGAGTAACCACAACGTCATGTCTTTAGTATGACCTACCACGCTCTTGCTGCATTAGAGCATTAGTTAGTGGGCCTATCATGACTGTATCAGTGTCAGTATCTGCTATGTCAATAATACTTCTGTCTACAAGAAAAGGTATAAATATCTGAGTATGTTATTTAGACCTTGGTTCATAATCATGCATTTGTCACTCCAATATACTCACAATAGAGCCTGACAAGCACATGAAACCATGTGAAGTTCAGTGAAGAACTCCCACTATCTAAACTACTTTCCAAAAGTATCAACATATTGTGCCTTCGGTAGTCTACCTTAAAGCTCTTCCAGCTCCCAACACTACCACAATAGCTGAACTATGATCATGGTCTAACTGGAACATGCTATTAAGTGTAATCATGTACACCAAGTTATACCTATCTGCTTAGACCAAGAATCATTCCTTAGTTCTTTTCAGAACCCAAGGATGTTCAGTTCACTCTTCTAGTGCACTTCACATGGATTAAAATGGTATGATCGGTTATTCTCTCAGTATAAGCTCGATACACACCGCAAGTGCATGGCGTTATCAAAGTAATATAAAAGATATCGATCCCACAAGGAACTAAGGTCAAGTACCAACTATTCTGATATTTAGAAGCTAAGCAATCCTATTTTTGTGTTTTGGAAATAAGGTTATTATACTCAACTAAAATAAAATAGGAAAAGCAACGATAGAAACATAAAGGGTGTCTAATTGAGAGATATCAGGACTACAGAATTCACCACATTAACTGATCTATCTAAACTAGAATTTAGTTGACGCATGAGTTTATCATTTTGCATGAAGAATTTCTCCTATGGTACAGGTTGCCCCCTTTCGGTCGGTACAACCTAGTATCTACCTAAAACAACTCCTTACTCTCTTGGTAAATCATTTTAGATAAATCCATTAGGTTCTATGAAAGATTATGTTACCCTCGAGCGAATCCTAACTACTCTCATGTTAGAAGTTCGCAAGTTCTATTTAGGGATTCCGCCAACATGATCCTCCTCTTGGTCAGGATTGTGTCGGCTAACACACAATACCACTTGATCAAGGAAATATTATTAAATAAGTACAACTAAGTAAAATATACTTAGATAAAACTCAAAATATCAAATAAGTTCAATTCATACAGAAGATCAAGTCAATGGGCTTCATTTGAGCCCCGAATAAAAGTTTATGCTATAAAAGCCATACAAATCCACACAGATCTCTCCAATCGACAAAGAAAACTATAAACAAAGACTAAGGAGAGGTAGGAGAAGATGATGCAAACATTTCCTCCAAGTTTGGTGAAGATCAGTCGTGAAATCGCCCCCAAAATCCTCTCTAGAAGACCTTCTCGCTAGTCTACTCATCCTAGCTGCTTCGTCTATCGATTGCTCTCTAATTAGGCAATAAGAAAGAGGGCTTTTATATTCTTTGGATTTGCCTCTCTCTTAGCTTCCCAAAATGTATTTTCTTGCCTTTTTTGGAATTTTCTAGGGCTCGAAATCAAAGAAAAACCAAAAGGGTATCAGACTACAAATCACGATCACGGGTGAACCCCGTGGTGTTCACCCACCTGTGAAGTACACTGTGAAGTTCTGCCAGGTAAGAATCACTGGTGAACCCCATGGTGTTCACCCGGCCGTGAAGTCTTCTGTTCATTTTTGTGCAAGTTTCCTCCGAGAGAATCATGGGTGAACACAAATATCATGGGTAGGTCGTGAAGTGTTCTATGGACTTTCGGACATCCAGGCAAATCACCGGTGAACCCCGCGGTGTTCACCTGGCCATAATTTTAAAAAAAACTCAGATTGAGCCCAAATTTGATGTGCAGTCTTGTCTCCGCATAAGAAATCACTTCATGACTTTAGAATCTCCAAAATGCTTCAAAAATGAGTGATTTTACTTGAAATTACACAAACACAAGGAAAAGTGAAAATTCCGAACAAAACAAGTAAATAAGCCTAAAAATTACATAAGAGCACTAGAATATGCATTGTTTTGAGATAAAATAATATCAAAAAATACTACCAAAATACATGGCATCAAATACTTCCAGACATAAATCTTTGCTTGTCCTTAAGTAATAAAATAATATGAAACATATAACAGGTATGAAAGAAGTTATTCAAGTTGAAAGCATACAACCAAGTCAGATATTTCCATGAGCTAACCATGATCCAGTTTGAGAAATGACATGATGAGTCTATTAACAAGAATTGAATCAAGCAGATCCCACAATCTTTAAATGATAAGGCATTCAGCTATGAGCATACAAAAAATCCAGTCTAGCATACATAATACATTCATCAATTCAATTCATCCAAAATCAAATATTGGGGTCAGACACAAATGTGTTATTACAAGACAAACTTTATCACCTCTCATTTTATTTAAGTAGCAAGACAAGCTACCAAAACTAGTGGTAATCTTTTTTTTTTTACTTCAACTCATGTCTTCAGTACCACTGCCAATTTTTCGCAGTGCCAAGTAGAGAAGTCTTTTGACTTCAACTCATATCTTCAGTACCACTGCCAATTTTTCGCAGTGCCAAGTAGAGGAGTCTTTTTTTTTTCTTTTTTTTAGATCACACTTGTGATCATCACCCAACAAATAATATGGCATCATTGAATGAATGAACACGTCTATATGTTTCAACAGAAAAACATATGTATGCTACGAGCATGTCATCCTTACTCAATTTCAGATGTGTGACCCATCGATTCAACATTCTCAAATATTCCAATTAAAAGAATTTAGAAGCTTAGAACAATTGGATAGGATCATAAAAGATATCTTGACCAAGTGGTGCATTCAGCATATCATAACCATTTCACACCATGCATGGAATCAATCTCAATGTTTATTCAAAGCTATCACAGGATCACAATATTATCAAATATATCGAGGTGTATATTTCAATGTATCACAGAAGTATCAACTCATCATAGAAAATCATCAGAATGTTGCAATGTCATTCATGCAAAATACTTGAAACAGACTTAGTGCATAATAATAGAGACATCACAAAATTACACTATCATAATCCAGGCAAGAATATCCAAGAAAGATATCATCAAATAATCTCAACATGACAAAAGCATAACATATCTCAATAGCATCATAAAACCAATTCACAGAAGTGTTATAAAAATGTTGCATCCACATATAAAAATATACTACTACAAAGAGTAGCATCACAATCAGATCATAAAGTGTTAAGTACCACAACATCACAATATGAATAAAATATTATAAAAATGTCATGAAACCACCACAGTATCAGTACAAAAGAGTATCAGTAGCAAAATAGAACATTATAGTAGTAAATAATAGCCTGAAAAAAGTATTACAATAGATATTACCAAATCATTAGTAGAGTAGCATATCCATATCATCAGATTTTTAGCACATCCACATGTCACATAATCATAGTAGATATGTAGGAATCATCAACAAAGAATCCTCTGAATATCATAGTGTCACAGTATCACCATAGCATTAGAGTTAAATAAGAGAATAACTATCATCACAACATAGCCAAAATGTCATAGTCATGTATCACAGACATAGCAAAAGTCAGAGTCAGTTAGAATATAATTCAACATGAATAGTTAGAAGACTGAGCTTTAGAAGGAATAAGCATCAGAATCATTCCCTCCCCACATAAAAATTTGCATAGTCCTCTATGCAATCAATGTGTCATGAGAGAGTGGGGGGAAATAAGAGAAAGTAATACTCACTTCTTTCTCTTAGGCTTAAAGTCCTCATCATTTGAGTTTATTTCAGTACCTTCCTTCTGGGGGGTTGTCTTCATCATCATCACTATCTCCCCAAATCTCATCATCTCTTCATGAAGTTTACCTTGGCACCTTTACTCTTCCTTTGAAGGTCCTATCACAGCCTTGAAATCAGTAAGGGTTCAGCTG
This sequence comes from Costus pulverulentus, assembly GCA_027562315.1. NCBI lineage: Eukaryota > Viridiplantae > Streptophyta > Magnoliopsida > Zingiberales > Costaceae > Costus > Costus pulverulentus. Next base: position 57,572 of record JANTFE010005275.1, read on the forward strand.
TGAACTTCTCATTGTAAAATGCGACAATTGTAAAAATTTTCATCTTGGCTTTAGCATCGGTCATGGACAGACCATGATGAATCAAAAAGCTCCAAAACTAGCAAAATCATCATCATTCTAACACAAAACAAAATAAACTATCAAACTTCATAATCAAAAGACTAAATAAACAAAATACACAATGCAAAAGTAAATAAAGCAGAAAAAACTTGGGTTGCTTCCCAAGAAGCACTTGTTTAGGGTCATTAGCTCGACTATAGTGTTATCATATATCAGAATGTATATGTAAACGCCAAGGAATTCATACCTTAATGCATCAGAAAATGATTTCAAGTTTATATTTCCTTCAGCAGTTACCTTGGTTGCCTCCTCATGTAGATTTTCAAATTGTATCTCACTTAGGATGATTGGTTTAGTTGAATCAAAGAGTTTCACAAAAGCTTGAGTTTCCTCATTATCCTTCACCTCCTCTTTAGTTGCAAAATAGATTTTTATAGGATCCACAAGCAATTCACTAATCACATCTTGGTTAACCACTTCCTCAACAACATCAAGATTATGACAAGACTCTACAAAAGAAGTTATATCTTCAGGTGATTTCTCATGTTCTATCTCCTCAATTGATTTTTTAGGTTGAAGTATATTAGGAGATCTAATCTCTGTGTCATGTTCAGGCATCCTAGGCTCCTCAAGTTGTTTCCCACCACAAGTTATAATTGTATCACAATATTCTCTTGGGTTTATCTCATGTTGAGATCAGAGTTTACTAGAGGCTCTTATAGAGGTGCTGGCTTGATTAATCAATTGGGTTTCCAACATCTTATTATGGGCCTCGAAAGCATCTAGTTTAGATGTTAGTTGTCTAATGCCTTCACTAACACTCTCAATTCCCTTGATTTGTGCAGCCATAAAAGTCTCTCGTACTGACTCTAGATTAGACCTTTGAGGTGGCACAAACTGCCTTGGTTGAAATTCAGGAGGTTGCCTATAGCTAGGTTGAGGAATTGTGTTGGGATTGTTCTCATAGAAAAAAATTTTATAGTCCCACCAACTTGGATTGTATGTATTGGAAAATGGGTCTAACTGTGGTCTAGGGTTGAGATTCCAAACGGTATTGGTTTGCTCTCCAAAAGGTTCAGGTTGTGAAATTCCTAATTGGCATTTAGCGAAGTTGTGTCCTAAAATTCCATAAAATTCACAATAAGTATTAGTGGCTTCAACCGAATTGACAATAAAAGAATCTAACTTTCGTGATAAATAGTCTACCTGTGCATCTAACAAGCTCAATTTGCGTAAATCATACTTGAGTTGCAGCTCTATATGAGTTAACTCTCTCACCTGATCATTGACTGTGATGGAGGGTTATATCCTCTAGCAGATTCAGATTTACCTGTTCTTAAGCTCTCTGCATAATAATGAACAGAGATAATGATAAAGCTTAAGAAAGGAAATAGCAAAAAATAAAAAGCAAGAAAAAAAAATGCTTAGTCTACCTAAAACACAAGGAAAAGTGAAGATTCCGAACAAAGCTAGTAAATAAGCCTGAAAATTACATAAAAGTACTAGAATATGCCTTGTTTTGAGATAAAATAATATCAGAAAACACTACCAAAATACAAGACATCCAAGTCATATCTGGTCTAACACATACAACATCAATGTATGTAATTTGACTCTAGGTTTATGAGTTTCTTGGTCCTATCCATGAAAATCCTCACCAAATCCATAGGATCTCCCTTAAATCATTCATCATAAAATACTTCTTAAGTCTTCACCAAGTGAAGAATCAGGATGATATTTCTAATGATCAATATGTCCTCAAGACACAAGACCAGAGATGTTCTTAAGCTCCCACTGAATTCAGGCACTATAGGATGAAGATTCTTTATATTGAGTTATGAGTTACCCATAAATCAAACCATATTGAATTATGAATTACCCATAAATCAAACCGTGAAGAATACATTCAATTTGTACAGCCTAAAATTTCTGAGACTCGGGTTGCACATAACCTTCATAAATGACTCAAATTCCATCTTTAACCATCTATGTCAAGGGGCTAACCTTGGACTAGATCCAAGTCAAAATTCCTCTCACTAGTCCTTTTCAAGGAAAAACTTTTCCATGAAAAATAGCACTATGAGCAACAATTACTTCTTCTCCTATGGGAACATAGCAATAGTATCCCTAAGTTATCCTAAGATACCCCACTCACACCTATCAGACCTATCCCATTAGAACTCAGATATATGACCAGAAGTGATCATGATGTGATCATAGCCTGAACATGAGTAACAATCCCCAAGACCTAGACCTAATTACCTAGCAACTCTAAGGCCCTGAGCCATGGGCCTGATGCATCCACAAGTGCACAGATTTATTGAAGTAATAAAATAAAAATAGTTCTCAATGAGGATCTGGCAACCAAGTACCAATTATATGACTTATTTAAATCTAGGCTAATCAAATTATGATTTTTGTGTGAACTCCTAAGTACGAAAAGCAACAAAAGTAACGTTTTTGGGTTAAAATTTGGTTTTAAAAGGTCGGGACTCGAGGTTTCACCACACTGACAAGTATGAATTTAATAAATGTTAACCTTTGAAAAGAATAATATAGTAATGAAGGGGATTTTTCCTAAGGTATAGATTACCTCATCCCGAAGCGTAATCCGATATCTAACTACGCTAACTCCCTACTCTCGTGACAGTTAATGTAACTAAACCCATTAAGTTATATGAAAAACCTTGAAATCCTTCAAGCGAATCCAAACTACTCCTGTGATTGGATTCGTAGTTTTGAATAGAATGTTTTCGACATTGCGATTCACCTCTCGATCCTTCTCGTAACGTCTAAGATGCAAGTATACTTGACCAGAGTAAATCACATAAATAACACACTTCTAATCAAATCAATACTATAAAATATCTTAACAAAAAATGAAATTATAGATTTCGATCCATAAATGTTAGTGGGCTACATCCCAAATCCTGAAATAAGTTTTACTCACTCATGATAAACGTTAACAGCTTGTATATGAATAAAACTTGCATTGAATCCTATCAAAAGTACACGAATTCACTAAGAAAGTAAATAAAAAAGCTTCCCCTCGATCTGGAGATGAAGATGAAGTGATCAATTCTCCCATTTGCGTGAATTCTCGCTGGAATTTTGCCCTGGGACTGAGTTTTCACCTTAGCCACTGCCTCTAATTGTGTTCATCCAAAAAAATCCCTTTGGCCCTCCAAAAATCTCTCTTTTTATAGTTTAATTGGTTTGGAACCCATCAAAGAAGAATTCTATAGAGTTTGGTTCAATTCTGGTTCGATTTGGAATCGAATCGAGTGAAAAACTCGAAAGGGCAGAAAAATTCACGGCCCGTAAATAGTTTACAGCTGCGGCCATAAATGTTTCTGTGAATACAGTCCTGTGTACACAGAAAGATTCACGGCCCATGAAGGATTCATGGCCTGACCTATGAAAGTTTCTCTGAACTTTTTTACTTAGCCGAATTTTCACCCTTCGAAAGTGAAATTCATGATCGGCCGAAAAAATCACGGCTGTGGCCGTGAAAGTCGTGTTTGACACTATTTTCGCCCCAAATTTGACGTGGGACCTCATAATTTCCTTGGGAATCATGCTATGGCTTCAAAACTCATGAAATCCATCAATTTTATGTCATTTTACTTGCATTTTCACAAAAATCAAGAAAAGTGAAGATTCCATACCAAGTGAAGTAAAAATACTAAAAATTGGTATAAAATCATGAAATTAAGCCTAAATATCATATAAAACACAGGCAAAAAAATGATATAAATGCAACACATCAAGGCCCATGCCACAAAGTCCTTAGCTCAACCTTGAGTGCCCTAAGGGCTCTGCTCTAAACCCTAGGAGCGCCACCTAGGTCTTTAGCTCCAAGGGTCAGCTCAAAACCCTAGAGGTGCCATCTAGGAAACCCTAGATGCCCCCCCTTAGGTTCAGCTAGCCCTAGACTCCTTCTTGTGCTAGCTCGCAAACCCTATACTCCTTCTAGGGTCTAGCCAACACTCATGCACCACTAACCCTTGGTTTGTGTCATCAATTTTGCAAGATACGCCACTTCACTTTGCAAGGTGCGCCACCATGAAGGTGTGCCACTTTGCATGAATGTGTCATCAAGCAAATGAAGGTGTGCCACTATGAAACCCTAGAAGCCTCGAAGGTTTCAACCAAGGAAGAGGTTGCGCCACCTTGCAAGCTAGGTTGCGCCAACTCTAATTTTTTCCATCATCCCTACAAGTGCACCATCTAAGAGACCCTAGAAGCCACTTGGGTTTGGCCAAAGTAGGAGATGTGCCACCATGCATGGTGATGGGTGCACCAAACCTTAACTTTGCCCCCCCCCCCCCCCCCCCCCCCCCCCCCCCCCCAACACACACACACACCAGGTAAACCTAGAAGCCATTAGGGTTTCGGCTAAGCAAGAATTTGTGCCACCAAGGTTAAAAGAGCTAGGAGAAGAAGGGAGGAAATGCCAAGAGAAATCTTCCCTAATCTTCAATTCTAATTACAATACATGAATTGAAAATCGGCACGCATGCCTCACAAAGATACACCACAAGCATGTTATAGGGGATTAACTAAGATCACATCATCATGCATCAAATAAAAGCACCTACTCATACTTTCCTACATGTTATGAAAAACCAACAATCATCAATTTTAGTTTTTTCATAAAACCCGTTCATCAAGATGAAGCGCCAATCACAAGATGAAGCGCTAAGAGAGGGGAACTCTTCTCTTAATGCGCCTTCTTCAAGGAGGAAGCACCAACGAGAGAAGAGGAGTATGGCTGCAAGGAGAGGGGGAGCTCTTCCACTTGCACTAAGGGAGAAGATGAAGGCTTCTTCTTGTTCCTTGCTCTTGCCAATCAAAGGAGGTCCCACCATAAGGAGGAAGGGGGGGGGGCGGCTCTCTATGCTTGGTGGCTAGGGCTTTGTGTAAAAGCTTGGGCGGCTAGGGCTTCATTACTTGCTTGATTGCTTGAGATATGCGCCCCTAGGGCCCTACATATATATAGAGTTTTAGAGCGGGTACCGTAATTTAACTTACGAATAAATCTAATATATTTATTCGAATTAAATGAATATAAATATTCATTTTAATGCTTAAGCTGTGGACTCCCTCCTGTTACGTTTAAATCAAGTCAAAAGGCCTCCAAATAAATCCGGAGCTAAAATATGACATTTGACCCATCGATTAGACAAAGTTCATCGAGGTCAAATATGGTCACCCGAAGGTCAACTAGGGTCAACTAAGGTCAAAACATAACATGACTCTAAATCATCATCTCCAACTTGTTAGATGCATCTATGATGCATCAAACTCCCAAATAGATCCGAATCAACCAACTAACTTGATCTAGGCTATTCAATCAGTACGAGATCTCGAGTGTCTAGGTATTTGACCCTATAGGTTCTTCAGGCGTTGGCAGTGATAACCTCATATCATCACAAGCAATGAGTGACACTTAGTAGTACATTATTGCTACCCAAGTCTTTAGAATGAAGTCATCATCGACATCTCCTAAAATTGTAACAAAGTACATGTATACTTTTATCCTTTTGCCAAATTGGTATCTATATTGGATAAGTGTGTCACAATTTTTAACCCAATCTAAAGGTCATAACTAAATTAGGTTCTCACCTGGGTATGGTCATACACTTTCAATCATGCATCCATATATGGGGCACCCAAGGATATCAAACTTCCAATTAAGGAAGAAGCAAATCCCGTGTTGACTCATTGAACCTCCCATATAGCTTATGATATACCCAACGACAACCGTTATAAATCCGTATTACAGCACAGTGTTAGGTTATACGAAAGTGCACCACTTACCATATAGAGATGTCAATGACCTCAAGTCCAGGACAAGTATACCTCTATCACTGTGAGATTTGACTTGAGATGCTAAGTCAAATCCTCACGGCGGATCGGTTCAGTATATTTTTCTTGATATACCCATATGTCTGCGTTAGCACTGCATGCTTAACTAGTGCATATTCTAGTCTCAACTGCATTATAGTTGTCCTATATCCACTATGATACTTAACCGGGGACAAAATCAGAGACTAGATAAAATCTATCTCTAGGGACATTGTTCATGCAAATGTACAGATGTACCAAATGCATAACAACGACAAATATTAGGATATGTAATCTATCATAGACAAATGTGATACACATACTAGACCATCCATAGGTCCTAAGGCACAAACACCAGCAATATATGCCTCTAAGACCTTGCTCTATGAGACCTTTTGTTCCTGTAACCATCACTCCTTCTTTGTATCCATATACTAAGGTCTATACATTTAGATAATTTTATTATTGCTACCTCTTTTAATATTATTAAAATATTTGACACGAAACAAGTGTCTATCCCACCCCCTGTTCCAGTCTTTGCTGCTACACATCCAAATTTGTACTCATTGATGGATGAATACCTATATAATAAATTGTACTCATTAATCTTAATTCCTCTACAGTTTTCAGATGAAGCATCCCGTATTGCAAAGTCACAACCATAATCATAGGAGTAGACTGATAATGCAACCTCAAATTTTTTTAGTTAAGGGGGGAGGGGCTTGTCCTGTCAATTCCATACTATCTATCCTAGAATAAATCAATTCTATACGCTCACGAGCAAATTTTGTGCAATTTTTTTATACGAAAACATTTATCTAAGTGAACATTGTAAGCTTTGTGCAACAAGAAAATACATGATAAGCTTAAGCTGTTGGTTTACAAACTCAGATTTTTATTGATAGACATAAGAATTTTAAGAATTTCATAGACATGTTTTGTTCTTTCAATTGCAAGGCTTTGTATTTTAGTAGACAGGCTTGGTTCTTTCATATGCATGCTTTGTATTTTCATAGACAAGCTTTGTTCTTTCGTAGAGAGATGGGAGAGGTGGGATGGAATTGATGGGACGAGCACCTCCCTGTGACCTACTTGAGAGGGCGGAGGCTCATCTGATGCATCCCCCATTATAACCACACGATCCCCTTTCTTCCATGCTCGCCTTAGCCTCATGATGGTGGTTTCATTTCCTTTTTTGAGTGAGCTTAGAATGAGAGATTACCCCACCAAAAGTCCACGCATTATGGTTCTCTGAGGGGCATATAGGGATGCCTCTTGATTGAAAGCTTGACACAACGCACCCTTTCCTCAAGATTCTTCCCCGTATGCCCTTTGAAGTTCCATAATGCATGGACTTTTAGTGGGTTAATCTCTCCTTCTAAGCTCATTTGGAAAAGGAAACAAAATCACAATGAGCCATCTCAGTTGTATATAGAAGGCTGAGGCGAGTTACTTTCGTAGATAGGTGGTTATTTTTGTAGACAGGCGATTATTTTCCTAGACAGGCTTTATTTTTTCATAGATAGGATTTGTATTTTTGTAGATAGGTGAGTTATTTTGTCATCTATGTTTTCTTCTTCCTCCTGTCTTTTGTAAACAAACACATTTATATGTAATAACATTGTAAGATTTGAGCAAATTTTGTGCAAATATTTGTTAGACAGACTCAAAAATATCATAGATAGACTAACACATGTCGTAGACAGACTCACAAATATCGTAGATAGACTCACAAATATCATAGACAGACTCACAAATATCGTATGTATATCCTCACTATATACATCTAGTATAACTAATTCTATATGTACATTCGCACTATATACAACTAGTTATTTATTTACATCACATCCCTCTTCTTTTTTGTCTAACTTATTTGCTAATGATCCTTGTTCATCAACTTCTCAATTAATTTCAAAATTAATCTGCACACATGATATGGAAGCTTCATTAGACATTTAAATAAGAGTATGCTAAGAAGTAAGAACACAAGCTATGCTACATACCATTTCCTTATTCACACTGGTGAAAATAATAAAAAAAATATATTTCTTCTTCTTCCCTTCACATTAGGCACCGAATAGGTGAGGATGAACACCTTCAACTTTCATATCTGCAAATAATTGATGGTGCTCATATAACTACACTATGAAATAAATAAGTTATCAGCTAGATATATAATACATTCATCATAAAAAATAGGATCTAAAAAGAGATACTTACACAAAGAAGGATGCTATACCCTGAAAATAATGTAGCCTTTTCCTTCTTCAGGTTTCTTTATAGTTCTTCTGTGCGGTATCTATTTACAGCCTCAGAAATAGTTAGGATGAGTAGAGGAAAAGATTCTTTATTAATAATAAGGAATCCTTTCCTCTGCTCATCATAATTATTTCTTAAATACTCAATCCACAACAAATCCAAAGCTATGCTCGGGCCTTCTAATAAATGACCAAAGGCCGTCAGGGCCACTTTGAAGCAAATTTTTGCCATCTGCTCATATTTCTAATTTTGGTATGAATATTAATGAAAAATAAAAGTTTGTCCCCACCTCAAGGTTTACTATACCAACTCAAGCTCTACAATTTCATATACCAAGTCTACTATCCCCAACTCAAGGTTAGGATCTCATACCAGGTCTACGATCCCCAACTCACTATCTACTATCCTCAACTCAAAGTCTACGATTCCATATACTAGGTCTACTATCCCCAACTCAAAGTCTATGATCCCTACTACCAGATCTACTATCCCCAACCCAAGGTCTACGATCCCTACTACCAGATTTACTATCCCCTACGACCTCTACAACCAGGTCTACTATGCCAACTCAAGGTTTACAATCCCTACTACCAAATCTATTATCCCGAACTCAAGGTCTATGATGCAATATCCACAAGGTCTACTATTAGTAATAGGAAAAAAAACTAAAATATATAACAAATTGGATTGTAAGTTATACTGAAATGAGATTATAGTGTGTTTGTTGTTGGAATTGGTTTTCAAAGGAGGTCACCGAATAAGGACGTTGGAGGTGCGTGGAATGTGAATTCATCAGATAAGAAATGAAACAAATAGTCAAATATAGAAAATCATAGAATATCAAAATAGCAATAGTGTCTTACTTAGTATACTGGTTGCGTTAGGGTTTGGGTTAGAACTAGATCAGATGGCTAGCAGAAGAGTAGACGAGGAGCAAGTCCAACAACGACGATGAGAGAGTAGATGACTATATTGGGGAAGGCAAAGAGAGAGATAGCGAGCAATGGCAGCAACGGGAGAGACAATAGGCGACGGGAGGCAAAAGGGTTTTTGGGGCTAGACTAGAAAGGGGTTTTGGGGGGAGGGGGGGGGGGGGGGGGGGGGGGGGGGGGGGGGGGGTTGGTGAGAGAGAGCAACGCGGGATCTAAAATTTTGCTAGCTAGGGTTAAGAGGGAATGGGGTAATAGAGACGGATAGACGACGGTAACTGCGGGAGATGAGAGAGAAGCGGGCGTGAAGAGCATCAAGATTTGCACCACCACCATATAGCTTCAAGATTCGTGGACAATAAATGATGGTACCTAGCTTAGAAATTCTAGGCTAGATGCCTTGCTTAGGCTTTTTTTCTGAACGGATTCTAGGGTTTTTATCGAATGGTCACTCGGTTTAAAAGCTAATAAAAATAAAGGATCGTGAGCTATAGAGTTAAGCGCCTATTTGGCCTCGCTCATGCATGAAAGTTAAGGTAGAATATGCAAGAAGCTTCAATCAGTAGCTTTTACATTTCTATTCTATTTTTTTATGTTGACTTCCGTGAAACAGACACTAAGTTAAAGAGTTTAAAAGATTCCTTTACGACACGTGCGACATTAAAATTTTCTATAGTACATCCGCAGCGGGCCTCCATGGAAATCTGCCGTGGAGACCAGGCTCGATGACCGCATAAAAATAGTCTCGCAGGCAGCACAACCACATCGACGAACGTAGTGGACTTTTGTGTCTTCCTCATCATTAACACGTGTGCCCTAGTTATTGACGAAGAGTTGAAGTGATTATACAAAAGCATATATATTTATTTTCTATCAATCAGATTGAAGAGAAATAATAGTCGAGGATTCTGACTTCCCGACTCTTTCTCTCTAAAACCTGCAAAATACTGTAGAAAAAAAAAACAAAAGAAGAAAACGAGGGAAATTATGCGCTGATCCCAGTCAAAGATGATTTTTTTCTTCTTGCCTTGACTATTCTCCTCATATCCGAAAGTAAGCGAAGCATGTAGTCATTCATTCAGCATCTGATGTAACCATCTTCGCGAAACTTTGAGCGTTGACTAGTTGTATGATTTAACTTGCTATATATCCAGGCTAATTATTACCTCTCTGTATCTCTAAGCACACAGAATGGAGAAGAGGCAAGAGCATGTTGTCGTGGCGGCGGAGGGCCACGACGCCTTGTCGTCGCTTCCTGGATTCCGCTTCCATCCCACCGACGAAGAGCTCGTTGGGTTTTATCTCCGGCGGAAGGTGGAGAACAGGCCTCCCTGCCTTGAGATAATCAAGGAGGTTGACATATACCAACATGATCCATGGGATTTATCTAGTAATACAATTAACGTGTGCATTTTCCATTTATTTTAGATGTCTATTTGATTAACTTTCCATCTGCTGCACAAGTGATCACAGCTGGGGAGAAGGAACGCTACATCTTCTGCCTCAGAGGGAGGAAGTACAGGAACAGCATCAGACCAAACCGAGTGACCCGTTCCGGTTTCTGGAAAGCGACCGGCATCGACCGGCCCATCCACTCCCCGGCCGATTCCGGCGCCTGCATCGGCCTCAAAAAGTCTCTCGTTTACTACACAGGGTCTGCTGGCAAAGGCACCGAAACGGAGTGGATGATGCATGAATTCCGCCTCCCCGCCGCGGAAAACAGCACTGCCGCCACCGTGCAGGAAGCTGTTTGTATAGCATGCATCAGTTGCAGCATACACTAATTTAATCTTCTCATCCATCGGAATCTCAACTATTGTATTTGCAGGAGGTATGGACGATTTGTCGAATCTTCAAGACGAGTTTTGCTCACGGAAAGCAGCTGCATAGTTTTGAGCTATCGTCGACTCGTCACAAGAACAAGGTTGCACCTTGGTCTAGCTTTGTTGCTACCAGCTGCTTCGAAGCAGCCGCGAAGGATAACGAGTACAGCTGCTCCGCCACCTCCTCCTTTTGCTACCCTAATGGGGCTAATGACGGAGGAGAGGTGAAGCTTATTGCTGACTACTTGCTTGCACAAGATCAAAACGGCCAGGTTTTGCATGGATCCCAGATCATTGAGCAAGCTCCATGGATGGAGCCAGCAGCCGGCGTTGCTCAGAGTCTATGCGTGGATGAACACTTGATGGCTAGCGAGTAGGATGAGCTCCGGAGGATTGAGGAATTCATGGCGGATGACAGCCTTTCCCCTTTACAATGATGAATGGGGGACTTTAGCACTGCCATGAACGTCAAAGATATCTTGTAAACATGGAGGAGGATCAGAATAAACTTAGTAATTGAGTCGTCTTGGAGAAGGGAAAATTATGCACCTAAAAAAAAATTAAAATCAATTTTACTAGTACACTAATTTATTTTATGCTTTGTACGAGTACGCCTATAAACATCCATAGATTATGGTGATTTCGTACTGCCAAATAAAATAATAAATCTTAGTACATCTTTTTTATTTTTGTTTTAACTTAGCTTATCACTTTCAATTTCTAACTAGTTGTAATAAGATAATATTTTTTTATGATTTTACTTGTGAGCTAACGCTTGACTTGAGTCCAAATACATCAACACAGGTATCACAACGGTCGAAACCGTTGAATTGGACACGACTGGCGGAATCGATTCCGCGAACCGACTCCTAGCCCGACTATGGACTCTGCGGAAGATTGCTGCCATTCCAACACTACTTGGATCAACGCTCACGATTCACCGAGGACCGATGTCGTTAAGTCGAACCGGGTTTATCTGAACCCAAAAGGGATGCACCCGTGACCGACCGCGTCAGACGGGGTCCACAATCGTTTCTGAACACGCTTCCGTGCCAGAGAAAGAACCGAGGGGAGTGACCGAATGTCTCGTGTAAGGAGACGGACTCACCCTCACGTCCACGGATCAAGCCGGCTCCCGGCGATCGCAGACGGTTGTCAACACAGCGTCGCACGCCGGTGACAAAAAGAACCCAGCTGTCTCATCACTCGCACGCCGGCGAAAAGGATGGATGACGCTCCGCTGGTAACGTCACCCAAGGGCGACGGGGAGACTGGCGGTCTCATCCTTCTCTCACGTATGCAAGAACAACCAGAGGTGAGGTTCGCTCGAAGGCAACCAAGCAAGCCAGCGATGGCCAGAACTAAGGACACAACGCTCGCACGTAAGCAAGCACGGCTGAGAAGGAGAAGCCGAAGGAATGAGTGGCGCAGGCCACTTCGTCGCTGTTCCGCTGGGAGGAAGATCGCCTCGCTGCTCTCCCATGTTGATGGAGAAGGTGACGCCAAACTGTTCGTCGAGCAGAGAACGCTCGGCGCTAGGGTAACATCACATGTCGGAGAAGGAGGCAACGACTGCTAATGGGAAGGAAGCAAAGCTTTGTGCCAATGAAGAGGATGCCGATTCACAACTAGCTTTGCCAGAAAACAAGGGAGACCGCCAAAGGGCACAGGCAGAGAAGGAGAGACGAACGGCCACGGTCGCACGCAGGCGACGGCCGTCGTCGAATGGAGGCGAGCGTCAGCTCGGGAGTTCTCGCACGCAGGTGAGCCGGCAGCTGGGAGAAAGGAGGAAAGGGCTCGCCTGAGCAGCGGGGAGGGGAGGCACCGGGAGCAGCGAGCTCGACCGGGCAGTCCGGCCACCAAGCAGGTCAGAACAAAGCGGAAACGGAGGAGAAGAGGAGAGAGTACCTCGGCGAACACCCGGCCGCTAGCTCCTTCAAGTTGACGACGTGGTGGCCGGCCGAGCCCTCCAAGGTGGTATGGTAGTGAGGATTTCGGCAATAGTAGCGGCGACGGCGTGGGCGAAGGCAAAAGTGGCAGCGGAAGGGGGACGAAGCTCTCCCTGCCGTTCCACCACCCGCCCACACCATCGGAACGACTGGAGAACTCTGCCAATGGACGTCCGACGAGGATATGGGCCTCGCTGGCCGAAGGGAAAGGGGAGCATGAAAACTGCGGAAGAGAACGGCAAAGGTCGAGTTCGCCGCGCGCGTAAGTGACGATCCGTCTCTCTCATCCTTTTTCGTTTCCACCTGAGTCAACGCGCCATCCGAGGCACATGCCGCACACGTCCTATCCATGTCAGCCATAAAACGCATGCCATCAAGACGTTTTGCCCGTTGGGAAAATTTTTGGATCCGAATTCGGGCTGCGCCCGATCAGATCCGATCCACCAGGTAGACACAGGCATGGCTAGGCTGGGCAACAGAGCCAACAGGCTCACATGGAAAGTCGGATGCAGCTTCATCTTGTTGGGGAGCTTCAGACGATATGCAACTGAGCCAACCCGACTCAACACATCGAAAGGTCCATCGTGTCTCTATATAAGGCCCCGATGTGTTGCCTTCTGTTGTATCGCAACAAGTAGGTAAACTAAAACTTATCTAAGGTGTCGCGGCCAAAAACTCGCTGCTTGGTGTACGGGGACTTGTCACCCCCCAACATGGCTCTAAAAACTTGTTGTGTCACCAAGCTTGTTGTTTCCGCAAGTGCACAGATACTCAAAATAATAAAATAGATATCGAACCCATAGAGACCTAAGTTGTCAAGTACCAAATAATTGATTTCTTACTATCTAGGCAATCGAATAGAAGTCAAGCAATGATCAAAAAACACACGGGAGAGTATAATCAGAGAGAAACTGGGACTAGGGTTTCATTCACTTTAATTTTCATGACTAGATAAAAATAGATATTCATCAATCCAGTTTTACAATGATAAAGACATAATTTACTTCATAAGTGGATTGTCTCACTTTCGTGCAGACAACCATGCAGGGACTAATCTTCGCTTTCGCGCAAGATTTATCTCAACGCTGTAAATAAGTAAATCACCAAACGAAGGATTCAAGGATCACTTTTGTGCATCTGAATTCTAAGTTGATCGTCTCGAGTGGAATCTCAAGGATCACTTTCGCACATCCGAGTTTCAACACACGTTCTACCTATGGTTCTCCAACATTCCGATCCTCACTTTCGTGCAAGATCTCCATGTTTGACACAATAACTCAATCCTAGGTTCATAATTATCAAACATGGCAATAAAATTACTAAAATCAAGAAATAAGAATTTAACATAATTTCTTATGGTGAGTTCCTATTATTCAATTTTAGGGTTCCAAGTTCTCAAGGAAATCACTTTTCAGTCCATATTGCGAAAACTCTATATCATGCATGACAATAAATAAACTAAGGAGAATTTTAGAGCAATAATCACATAGGAAGAATCATCAAAATAGAACTATCATGATGAAAGTAAAAAGGTATCTAGTCATTGAGAAAATCAAAGGGAATTACTCCCCCATGTCCCATAAAGGTTTAAGCTAGCATAGTGAAGGAGTTACAATAATCCATAGTTTCAAAAGATCGAATATCAAAGGGAGAAGAGGGTTTCAGAAAATACACCATGGCTGTAATATAAATTACGGCTGTAATTTTGAGTTGAGCGTCGATGAGCAGTAGCGGCGCCTCCCTTTTTGTTGATTTCTCCTCCAATTGATCTTCTTTTCCTCTGAAACTTCTGGGGCGTGTTCTCTTACTCCAGGTGTAGCTTCCCTTCAAATTTCATGGCCGAAGATGCACTATGTGCGTCGCGGTGGCGAAACCCTAGGCGGTGGCTCAAATCTTGATTTCTCTCTGTATGGTGGATGAAAATTGGGGCTTTTGGTGTCTTCCTCTTCCTCTCGACGAAAGCTCCCATTCTTCTTCTTACGGCTTTGAGTTTTAAAGTCTAGATTATCCGCAATCTTCTCCGCAAAAATCGGGCTTCGAATTGGACTATGGAAGTCGTGTTTTGGAAGGAAATTACGGCAGTGTAATATGTTACGACACTGCCGTAAAATCGGTCAAGTGTTCTAGTCTGAGATCTTCACAAAATACGGCACCGTAAAATGCTTCACGGCGGTGCCGTAAAATCGGCTGAACCCTCTGGTCGGGATGTAAGTCCCCTAGAACAAGGGGGCGAAACCCTAATAGGAGGCGCAACAAAACCTCTAGCGGAATCTAGGGTTTCTAACAGGATCGCATAGCATGTAACATGTTCAA
>JANTFE010005275.1:72857-94879 GCA_027562315.1 Costus pulverulentus
TAACAAACTGAATAACAACCATGCCATTATAAACATAAGAGTTTATTATATGATACTGATACAATCCCAAGGCCTCAAACATTAGCCTTAAGGGCATACCCCAACACGGGAATGTTTGGAAATTACAGCCCGTGAAATAGTTTATGGTAGTGTCGTAACTTCAGTGAATCTCTCTGGTCTGAAAGCGCTCCAAATTATGGCCGTGTAATTTCTTACCGCAGTGCCGTAAAATCCGAAAAACGTTCTGGTGGAGAACTCCCCAAAATTACGGTAGGTGCTCTGATATTACGGTATCGTACGAAAATACGGTACCGTAATATAGATTACGGCACTACCGTATTTTGGTTTATTACCTCGATTTACGTGAAATTTGTCATGTGATCTCTTCTTGATGATGACAATTCTTTCACGTATTTGATTTTGCTCGAAAACGCCCAAAAATAGTGCCTTTTTACCTGAAAATCATCAAAAACCAAAATAGACGTAGATTTTTCAATATTTGATAAATTTGGCATAAAAAAAGGCAAAAGATCTTGAATTAAGCATGAAAAGGTATATAAAATGATACGAAATATACTATATATTTTGGTGTCATCAAAATACATAAGGCTCAAACTTTGCTTATCCTCAAGCAAAAATCAAAGATTGATTAAAAGATAAACTTTTTCATGCTCAATAAATTTCTAAAATACAATCATCAATGAAAAATTCCACAATTGCTTCATAAAACTTCAGATAAACATATTATTCTTAGAACTCAATCTTCCAGATTCTCAACTCAATCAAATAAAACTCTGCAACTTGCACAATAAATAGAATTTTCAATCTCAAGACTTCACCTAATTTCAGTTTAAATCTGTTATGCTTTTGTTTATAGGAATTAGGTTTCCAAGATCTTTTTCCACACAAATTTTTTTATTCTTTTCTTTTGCATGTATTTTCATTGTTTTTGCATAGATGACATGTACCCTCTTGAATACATACTTTTTATTTTGACTTCAACTCTTATCTTCGGTACCACTATCAATTTTACATAGTGCCAAGTACAGAAGTCTTATTCTTTTTCTCTCTCATTATCTTTTTGACATAGACTTCAACCCATGTTTTAGGTACCACTATCAATTTTACATAGTGCCAAGTAGGGGAGTCTCTCACTATTTTTATGGATCTTGGATTCTTCTTTCCCAACAAAAAGCAAAATAGATTAAAACATCTACTAGGTTGATCAATTGATATCAATTCACAAATCATACTCATATGCTCATTTTATTTAAAGGAGTAGTTTCACCTTTAGATCTTATTCCTCAAATTACACATCTACCCAAAATTTCGTGCATTAACCAATGTCAAATTTCAGAAGATAGATATGCATTGAAGAAATAAATCTAACATGATAAGTTTAGTTCTAATCACAAGCTTGAATTCACTATCATCAAGAATTAAACAAGTCATCAACATTTTTTTCACAAACAAATTAAGGCTATAAATCACATCAATCTAAAATATACTTTTCATGAAAACATCAGAATATCATATCATCAAGAATATAAAAATATCATCATTTTGTAGCATAACCATATTGAAGATAAAACTCAGTAGATAAAGCTCAGAATTTATCCATGCAACCATATTGAAAAGAAATGTCAGTAAATAAAATCCCTCACAAAATCCATATCAAATGTCAAAAACCAATACCAATATTATACAACCACATCGAATTAAAATATTTTCAATTTAGTAGTGTGGGCATGAGTAGTTTGGAAGAGTCATCCTTTCCTATAAAACATGGAACATCAATAAGATATGGAAAAATAATATAGGAAAGAAGTAAGGGAGGATGATACTTACAAAACATCTACTGCACATCATCAGGGTGTGTAGCCTCAGCATCATAATGTGGTTGCCCTCCTTGATCACTATAGTAGCCATATCTCCTCTGGTCTTCATATCCAAAGCGATCATAGAGGAAATTCCCCATGTCCTCCATATGGTTGCTCAATCTCTCTACATCTTGATGGAGGTGCCCAAGAGACTCAGTCACCTTCCCCAAGGAGTCAATCACCCTCTCCATGCGGCACTCCTGATTATACATCTGTGCATGCAAAGCCTGGAATCCTGGATCATGAGCACTAGGAAATCCTCCTCTAGGTGTGTGTGAAGAATCACCAGCAGGGTGTGAAGAATCATGATGGGGTGACTCCATGCCAAAGGGGTCACCTCTTCCACCCCATGTGGGTGGCGGTGGAACAGTGTCAAGTGGTGGTGTAAAGGCTGCCTCGGCGGCACTCGGAGATAACTTCCAATTTGCTTTATCTCTAACGATGGTTTTCTCAATGTGGGGTAAGGGTAGAGTAGAGACATTTGGTCCAAGGACCAAACAAAAGGTATCCCCCTCTCTCACAATCATCTTCATAGCTATACAAGACTCAAGATCAAGCCTCGAATTCCCCTTTGCAAGTTCCACTCCATAGGGCACTATTCCAAAATACTGGGCTATAGGAGTGATCAATCCTCCTATCACTACAGCTCCCCTTTTTTGCCATAGCAACTTTGTCCATATGTTTCACCATAAAGAAAGCCACATCCACAGCAAATCCATTCAGCATTCCCCAAAGAAAATACAACTCAGCTTGATGGATCATACCGTAACTATCCCCTCTTCCAAACACCGTGTGTGCAAGCACCCTATGTGCATACTTAATACATGGATTCATGATCTTTGAGGCTCTAGCAGAAACAGCATAGTAATGACTCTCATTAGTAATCTGATTCCAAAAAATGCTCTCAATGAACCCAAGGGGTATCTCAGTGTAACCTCCTGTGCTCAGCTCAAAGATATCTCTAACTTCCTGCAGTGTAAGTTTCCTCTCTTCATTGGTTAGTCTAAAAGTGATTTCTCCTTCTGCAGGTCCATTTGAGAACTCCTTCAAATCAATAATCAAACTACTCATAAACTTCAAAACCAATGGCAAATAAATGTGTGGAGTCATCTGGAAAAATTTCTTAGCCTGGATCCTATCAAATATCCATAGCACATCTTCATATAACCCCAAAGCTTCCAAAGTCCTCCTATCTCCATACTTGGTATTGATAACTTTCCTCTCAAGAATCTGATTATACCTGGCCTCCTGCATCTCATTTCTAAAGATAATTCCATGTGGATTTTCAGGCTGGGAAGGTTCAGCTGGGACTTTCCCATTCCTTCTTGGAAATATAGACTTTGTTCTTGGTGCCATCTCAAACAAGCTGCAAACTATAAATTCAATGCACCATATAGCAATACAATGATATAATCTTTCATTCTAAGCATGTTTACAGATAATATCAGTTAAGTCATAGCTATCATCTTTGGAAAATTCGTTTCAAAATCGAAACAGAGGAAACCAGAGTGGAAAACTTTCGTGTGAGCTCATTCTTGCTCAATACGCTCCATGAATCATTCAAAAAATTCTAGAATTGAATAAGGAATCGTTGCCTATCCTCTAATAAGAATTTGCAAAAAAAAATCTCTCAAAATGACTAAGAAACGAGGATGAACAGTGAAAGGGCGAAAATCATGTAAACTCACCAAAGTGGAGAAATCGGTGAAAAGAGTACCGAATCGACGGTCGGAACTTCACAGGAAGAGTCGCCGGCGTGCTCTGGTGGTCGGAGAAGGTCAGAGGCGCGAAGTCGGCTCGAGAATGAGCGTGAAACCCTAAAATACGACTCGAAAAACCCTAAAAACGGCCCAGGAATCGCGTGCCAGAAATAGAATTATGGCAGCGTAATATCTTCTGGTAGTGCTGTAAAATCATGAAGGCTCTCGGGTGAAAACTTGCTCGAAAATACGGTACCGTGTAAAAGTTTATGGTACCACCATAAAATCAAGCAGCGATTTTTTTTTTAAAATCGAAACTTAAAAATTACGCCCGTAAAATAATTTACGGTACTACCGTAATTTTGGGGTAAATTTAGGAAATTCTCGTCAGAAAATTTTGCGAAAATAAGGCCCGTGTAAAATCTTACGGTGGTGCCATAAAATCAACAATGCTCTCGGGAAAGTTTTTTACACAAAATACGGTACCGTGTTAATGTTTACGGCAGTACCGTAATTTCATCGCAACTCTCTGGTCGAAAGCGGACAAAAATTACAATGTCGTACTATACATTACGGCAGTGTCATAATTTGCACCAAACCTTGTTTCACCTACAAAAATAAAAGAAAAGTTAGTTTAAGCAAAAATTTGTAATAAAAGAAAATAAATAAAGGTTAGAAAGCTTGGGTTGCCTCCCAAGAAGCGCTAATTTAATGGTCATTAGCTTGACCCTTTTACACTCGGATTTGATCGTGAATTCCCCAATTGCTTCTTTGATCCTTCTTTAGGTTGAGTATCACTTTGAATCACATAAGGCTCAATCTTGAAACAGTATCCAAATTTTCTCAATATCCTCTTTCCTTTGTCAATCAACTTAGACCTTCTCCTTTTCTTCCTTCTCTCAGAAATTTTATTTTTCTTCTCTTGTAATCCTTTATCAATATCCTCAGAAAAATTGTTAGTTTCAAAATTTGAGGATTCATCAAATAAATTGCAAACATCAATAACAACATCATCAACTACTTCAACACTACAACATGATCCAAAGTATGAAAGTTTATTCAAAGATTCATTAAGATCAAATTCAATAATTTTCCCACAAATATTAAAAGTAATTTTTTCCTCTTTCACATCTATATTTGCTCCAGCAGTGGCTAACAGTGGTCTACCAAGAATTATGAGATTCTTATGATTTTCCTCCATATCTAAAACTACAAAATCCGCAGGTAAGAAAAATTCACCTACCTTGATTGGAACATTCTCTAAAATACCTACAGGATACTTTACTAATGAGTCAGCGAGCTGTAAAGATGTGGATGTAGGTTTAAGCTCTCCAATGTTCAGTTTCCTACAAATAGATGGAGGCATTAGACTTACACTAGCACTCAAATCACATAAGGCTCGATCAAAAGCCATAGTGCCAATTGAACAAGGTATAGAAAAGCTACCTGGATCCTTCAGTTTTGGTAGCAATTTGTTTTGTATAATGGCACTACAATCCTCAGTTAAAGTAACAGTACAAGTACCATAATCATCTAATTTTCTTTTACTAGACAATATCTCTTTCAAAAATTTTGCATAAGATGGCATTTGAGAAATAGCTTCAGTAAATGGAATATTAATATAAAGCTTTTTTAAAACTTCAAGAAATTTGCTAAATTGTTTGTCTAGTTTGTTTTGAACTAACATCCTTGGAAAAGGTATTGGTGGCTTGTAAGGAAGAGGTAAATTAGGTTTAGAATCATCTTTCTCACATGGTTCATCTCCTTTTGGTTCATCACCCTTTTGAGGTGGCAAACTAGTTTGGGGTTGCTCATGTGAAGAAGACTTTCCTAACTCTAATTCACCTTCATGATCATCATCAAGCTCTTTCCCTTTGTTTTCAACCTTCCCCTTAGGTTCTCCTAATTGTTTCCCACTTCTAGTGATAATAGCATTACAGTGCTCCCTAGGGTTTATTTCAGGTTTAGTAGGTAATTTTCCAGGGGGTATGTAAGAACTACTAGCTTGTTGTGCAATTTGATTTTCAAGAATTTTATTGTGGGCTGTCAAAGATCCTACTTGTGAAGCTAATTGACTAACCATCTCCTTAAGATCTTCAATTTCCTTAGTTTTATTTTGCATGAACTGATTTTGATTATCCATCATCTTCTCAAGCATAGACTCAACATTAGAATTCTAGTTTTGGTTTTGATTCTGCCTATTTTGGTATCCTTTATTCTCAGTTTGTCCCCCTATATTGTTATTACTCTTCCAAGACAAATTAGGGTGGTTCCTCCATCCAAGGTTATAAGTACTAGAGTAGGGATAATTATTTCTATTCTGATTGTAGTTCCCTACAGCATTAGCATGTTCACTACCCTGATTTACAATAACTCTACAATTTTCAGCATCATGACCATTATTTCCACATATATCACAAACAATAGAAGAAATAGCAGCAGTTTGCATCTTAAAAGAATCGAATCTGTTGCACAAAGAATCTACCTTCTCTGCTAAGGTACGCCATCCATCGTTTTCGTTCTTACCTTGAGAAGGTCTGTAAAGTACTCCTCTCTCAGAAGTCCACTGATTATGATTTAGAGCCATCTCCTCCAGCAATTTGAAAGCATCGTCAATTGTTTTGCTCATAAGAGCTCCTCCTATAGCAGCATCAACAGTTAGTCTGGTATTATAGAGCAAACCATTATAAAAAGTATGAAGTAGAACCCAATCTTCAAGGCCATGGTGGGGACACTTCCATTGTAATTCATTGAATCTCTCTCATGCCTCGCTGAATGATTCTCCATCTTTCTGTTGAAAACTGGTGATTTGATTTCTCAATTGTATTGTCTTGCTTGGTGGTAAATATTTCATCAGAACAGAATTTGATAATTGATCCCATGTTGTAAAGGTACCGGTGGGTTGTGATTGTAGCCATGATCGTGCTCGGTCCCTAAGAGAAAAAGGAAATAATCTCAATCTCAGTGCATCATTAGAAACTCTATTAATCTTAATAGTATCACAATGTTCTAAAAATAAAGCAAGGTATTGGTTTGGATCTTCCATAAGAGATCCTCCAAACTGGTTCTGTTGAATCATAGAGAGAAAAGCAGGCTTAATCTCAAAGTTGTTAGCCGCAATGACGGGTCTAGCAATGCTAGAGTGAATCTCCTGCGGATTAGGGGCTGCATAGTCCCTAAGTGATTTCTGATTATTCGCCATCACTATCACTTCCTCCCATTGTGTTTCTTGTGAATTCTCTTCAAGTCTCAATTTCCTGCGCACTCTAAGAGTTTTATTAATTTCATGATCAAAAGGTACAAGCGGTCCTGATCTAAGGCTCCTACGCATACAAAGTAGATAGATCAAGTGATTTCAAGAAAACAAAAAAAATAAATAGTAAACAAAAACCTAATAAAAAAGTAGTAATAAAAACCTAGTCTAGCAATACTTTCAATATCTTCAATATTGACAAAAACTAAGGTCCCCGGCAACGGCGCCAAAAACTTTTTGTATCCCAACAAGTAGGTAGACTAAAACTTAAATAAGGTGTCGCAGCCAAAAACTCGCTGTTTGGCGTACGGGGACTTGTCACCCCCCGACACAGCTCTAAAGACTTGTTGTGTCACCAAGCTTGTTGTTATTTCCACAAGTGCACAGATACTCGAAGTAATAAAATAGATATCGAACCCACAGAGACCTAAGTTGTCAAGTACCGAACAATTGATTTCTTACTATCTAGGCAATCGAATAGAAGTCAAACAATGATCGAAAAACACACGGGAGAGTATAATCAGAGAGAAACTGGGACTAGGGTTTCATTCACTTTAATTTTCATGACTAGATAAAAAATAGATGTTCATCAATCCATTTTTACAATGATAAAGACATAATTTACTTCATAAGTGGATTGTCTCACTTTCGTTCAGACAACCATGCAGGGACTAATCTTCGCTTTCGCACAAGATTTATCCCAACGCTGTAAATAAGTAAATCACCAAACAAAGAATTCAATGATCACTTTCGTGCATCTGAATTCTAAGTTGATCGTCTCGAGTGGAATCTCAAGGATCGCTTTCGCGCATCCGAGTTTCAACACACGTTCTACTTATGGTTCTCCAACGTTCCAATCCTCACTTTCATGCAAGATCTCCACGTTTGACATAATAACTCAATCCTAGGTTCATAATTATCAAATATGGCAATAAAATTACTAAAATCAAGAAATAAGAACTTAACCTAATTTCTTATGGTGAGATTCTATTATTCAATTTTAGGGTTCCAAGTTCTCAAGCAAATCACTTTTCAGTCCATATTGCGAAAACTCTATATCATGCATGATAATAAATAAACTAAGGAGAATTTTAGAGCAATAATCGCATAGGTAGAATCATCAAAATAGAACTATCATGATGAAAATAAAAAAGGTATCTAGTTATTGAGAAAATCAAAGGGAATTACTCCCCCATGTCCCATAAAGGTTTAAGCTAGCATAGTGAAGGAGTTACAATAATCCATGGTTTCAAAAGATCAAAAATCAAAGGGAGAAGAGGGTTTCAGAAAATACACCACGGTAGTTCGTAATTTTGAGTTAAGCGTCGATGAACAGTAGCGGCGCCTCCCTTTTTGTTGATTTCTCCTCCAATTTATCTCCTTTTCCTCTGAAACTTCTGGGACGTGTTCTCTTACTCCAGGCGTAGCTTCCCTTCAAATTTCACGGTCGGAGATGCACTGTGTGCGTCACGGCGGTGAAACCCTAGGCGGCGGCTGAAATCTCAATTTCTCTCTGTATGGTGGATGAAATTGGGGCTTTTGGTGTCTTCCTCTTCCTCACGACGAAAGCTCCCCTTCTTCTTCTTACGGCTTCAAGTTTTAAGGTCTGGATCATCCACAATCTTCTCTGTAAAAATTGGGCTTCGAATTGGACAGTGGAAGTCGCGTTCTGGTAGGAAATTACAACAGTGTAATATGTTGTGGCACTGCCGTAAAATCGGTCAAGTGTTCTGGTCTGAGATCTTCACAAAATATGGCACCGTAAAATGCTTCACGGCAGTGCCGTAAAATCAACTGAACACTCTGGTCGGGAATGTTTGGAAATTACGGCCCGTGAAATAGTTTACGATAGTGCCGTAATTTCAGTGAATCTCTCTGGTCTGAAAGCGCTCCCAATTACGGCTGTGTAATTTCTTACAGCAGTGCCATAAGATCCGGAAAACATTCAGGTGGAGAACTCCCCAGAATTACGGCAGGTGCTCTGATATTACGGTATCGTACGGAAATACGATACCGTAATATAGATTACGACACTACTGTATTTTGGTTTGTTGCCTCGATTTGCATGAAATTTGTCATGTGATCTCTTCTTGATGAGGACAATTCTTTCATGTATTTGATTTTACTTGAAAATGCCCAAAAATAGTACCTTTTTACCTGAAAATCATCAAAAACCAAAGTAGAAGTAGATTTTGTAATATTTGATAAATTTGGCATAAGAAAAGGCAAAAGATCTTCAATTAAGCATGAAAAGGTATATAAAATGATACAAAATATACTATATATTTTGGTGTCATCACCTTCACAGATATCTTCCTCCATATCTGTGGAGTAAGTCAAAGAAGCACTAAATCGCCCACAGCGAATTCTTCATCCCGACGATGACGATTTGGATATTGTTGCATTCGCTTAGCAGCTAGCTCGAGGCTGTCTCTAGCCTCTTGGAGTGACTCTACTCGTTCACAAGCTACCCGTTGAGCCGCAGGATATCTCCGCTCGGAGGTCCTCATCGCGATATCAATAGGGGTTAGGGGCTGTCTCCCTAACACTAGCTCAAAGGGGCGATGCCCTATGGATGATAATCTGTGGAGATTGTAGGCAAACTATGCCGAATCCATCCACTTCACCCAGTCCTTTTGACTCGCAGTCACAAAGTGACGGAGGTAGTCCTCCACGAAGGCATTCACCCGCTCCATCTGTCCATCCGTCTGGGGATGGTTCGCTGTGGAGAAGTTCAACTTCATTCCCAGCTTGTCGAACAATGTCGACCAGAATCGTCTGGTGAACCGGGCATCCCTATCGCTCACGATATCCTCTGGGATCCTAAAGTGTTTCACCACATTCTGAAAGAACAACTCTGTAGCCACCACAGCTGAGCATGGTTCGGGTGCTGGAATGAAAACTCCATACTTGGAGAATCTATTCACAACCATGAATATTGATGTTTTTCCCTCAACCTTAGGAAACCCACCAATAAAATCCATGGACACACTCGTCCAGGGGGTCTTGGGGATAGGCAAGGGCTGTAACAACCCGGCCGGTAACCTCCGATCGACCTTGTCTTGTTGACAAACAAGACATGTGCGGACATACATCTCAATGTCGGCACGCATATCCGGCCAATAACATGACCTGGACAATAAAGCGAGCATGCGCCTTTGTCCCAGATGACCCAACCACGGGGCATCATGGAGCTTCCTAAGCAGCTCTTGATGCAATCCACCAGAAGTGGGGACTAGTGCCCTCTCGCCACGGGCCATGACAACGTCATCGGCGCCCAAATAATATCGTCCGGCTGTACCCGACTTAATCTGCTATACAAGCTTTCGATATGCCTCATCAAAATTGGCTGCTGCTTTTATCCTTGTAAGGAGATCTCCTTCCACTCTGGAGATCGCAAAGCAAACTAAGGCGTTAAGCCTACTCAGTGCAATAGGCACCACATTAGTCATTCCAGGCTTGTGTTCCCACTGGAATTGGAATTCTGCTAGGAATTCCTACCATCTGGCCAATTTTGCCGACAATTTCTTCTGTGTAGTGAAATATGTATTCGCCACATTGTCGGTTTTCACCATGAAGGCATTACCCAGGAGATATACTCTCCATGTTCGAAGGCAGTGCATCACTGCTACCATCTCCTTTTCATGTGTAGAGTATCTCTACTCTATCTCATTTAGCTTTCGACTCTCGAAAGCTACAGGATGCCCCTCCTGTATCAACACACCACCGATTGTTTGATCCGAAGCGTCGGTGTGAACCTCGAAAGGTTTTCCAAAATCTAGTAATTTTAGGATCGATTCAGAAGCTATGCACTCTTTTAAGTCCTGAAAGGCCGACTGACATGGATCATCCCAACCCCAATTGATATTCTTTTTCACCAAATTGCTGAGGGGTGCAGTTACTCTCGAGCAACCCCTAATGAACTTTTGATAAAAGTTTATAACACCGAGAAAACTCCTCAACTCAGTCTAATTTGAGGAAACTTGCCATTCCATAATGGCTCGGACCTTTCCCTTATCCATTTGCACCTGGCCGTGGCCTACCACATGTCCATGGAAGGATATCTCTTCCGACATGAAAGTGCATTTCTCCAGCTTCAAATAAAGCTGATTTTCCCTCAAAACTTGAAGAACCCTCTTCAAGTGTATCAAATGTTCCTCAATGCTTGAGGAGTACACCACGATATCATCCAGATATACCATGACAAAGTCATCCAGAAAAGGTGCTAGTGCCTGGTTCATCAGATGACAAAACGTCGCCGGAACATTGGTTAGCCCAAAGGGCATGACCAGGAACTCGAATGCTCCATAATGGGTTACGCAGGCTGCCTTCCGTTCATCGCCCTCGGCGATACAAACCTGCCAGTAGCCCGATCTCAAATCAAGCTTGGAGAATATCCTAGCTTTCCCCAGTTTATCCAACAGATCTGGGATCAAAGGAATAGGATAGCAGTCCCGAATTGTTATCTTATTCAAGGCTCTGTTCCTGTCCTTCTTCTTTTGGAATAGGATTGAAGCTCCATATGATGACACAGTTGGCCACACAAATCCTGCTTCCAATAACTGGTCGAGTTGTTTGCGGAGCTCGGCCAACTCCACTTTTTTTATTTTATTTTAGTTCAAATTTCCAAGAGTTCGATTTGAAAAAAAAGTTCTTTTGGATTCTGATTCGAGTTAAATCGATTGGGATTAATTTGATTGAATTTGAATCGATTTGCAGTCCTCGCTAGAGTTTGGCGTCTTCTATTTTCCCCGGGAAGAGCCGGCCGGACCTTTGGCCCTAATCCCTACTTGTTGTCTCTTCAGGCACCCTCCACGCTTCCTTCCATTATGCTGCTTGGTTCCTCCGCCTACAAGCTTGGAGCCACACTCGCAACCTGCCGGCCGTTGACTTCGAGGAACAAAAATTTATTGTCAATAGCACTTTTCGACATCCCCAGGAAAGAAACCAAGCCAAACGTTGACTCCAAGGTCAACCGCTGTGGCTTATCCCCTTCCCCTTCTCCTTCTCCTTCTCTCCATAACCTCCCCTTTAGGCTGTGTTGCCTTCGGCAGAAAATTCCTCTGCCGGCTAGATGGCTATGGCCGGCTCCCACGACTCAAGTTCCTACTCCTCTGCTTCTATCCTCTGGCGGCGCACGCCGGCTTCGTCGAGGCCCCGCCCTCCGCCTGCGCCACCGCTGCACGCAGATATCGACCCGCCGCCGCGACCACGTCCGGCTTTCCAGTCCCTCGCGTTTGGGCTCATCGTCGTCTTATGCGGCCTCCAGTTTCTACCCGCCACCCACTTCCGCGACCCTGCCGATCCCTACCGCAACTGGATTCCCATCGGCCCCAATCGCTCCCAACCCGTTGTGAGCTTCCTTACACTATAAAAGTCCTTTGCTCTGATTTTACCGCGCTCATTCTTAAGCTAATTCTACATAATTTGCGTCTTGAATCTTTAATTCTTCATGTTTTATATGTTTATGGAGGAAGAGTAAAACTCGTCAAAATACTTTTTCTACTGACAAATATAAGAATTTTTACAGTCTACCAAACCAATGGATTCTATTACAAAGGAAGAATACAATGGCGTCAGAAAGCATATATTTTCTTGGACGGACTGTCTGGATCTCAGAGTCCTCACTGTGCTTGCAAACTCCACTCTTTTGAGCTCAAGGTTTATTTTCATCTTTATTCATATTATTTTTAATTTTTACATATTCTCTGGTAATCATGACGAGCTGTTCTATTCATTGTACAATTTAGTAATCAATTTGAACAATCTGAACTAATTAAGATGGACATGATTATTTAGGACAGTAATTCTGTTGTAGTGATTAACAACAATTAAGGCCTTGTATAGTAGATAGGAGATAGTAATAATTCTAATATATAAAGTGTTGTTCTGTGGCTGTATTGCAATAATCACTATTCGCTGCTTATGGATCCTTCTTCTCTTCGATTTGCCCTTTAAATTTATGCATAAATAAAAAAAAATTACAATAAATATGATTTATAGAGATGAAAATTACGCATGCAGATAAATCAGGATAATATTTATTGTAATGGATATATAGGAAAAAAAAAAACTCAATTATGTCTGTCATGTATATTAACTCCATAGAAACCTGTAAATCTCAGCCTTGTGATACTGCCGTTGCTTCTATGATAAATTAACAATCTGCTAAAGATATCATTTCAGTTATCTGGGTTTAAAATTTGATGCTGAATTTTACGATCTTTAGCTAAGTATCTCTGACTGATAAGTTTTACTCGCATGATCTCCATGATATTCAGCTTAATTTAATTACAATTTCCAAAATCTTATTCATTTTGTTCATTGATTTCGTTCCAGAGATCCGGAGAACATCTTTTTCCATTTCTTTGTGTCTGAAAATGAAGATGAAAAGTTGTCATACTATAAGCTGAAAGTTCTTTTGCCTCAATCCAACCTTGAAATCGTGGGGTACGTATGCAATTCAGCAGCATAAAGTTTCAAATGTCCTTTTCTTATCTTTACATCATGCTTGTAGGCTAAAGGATTTGAAGGAGACACCAGTCTTCCTTACATCAGAGCGTGAATTACTTCTGCCCTTACTCCCAGAAATTGTACCTTTTGTCCTCCCAAGCATCAATTCCTGGAAGAACAAATTCCTTTATGTTTCACCACATACCATAATCAAGGTACTTGTTTCATGATTTATCAGCCTGGCTTTTATGAAAGATGTACAAGATTTTGGTGACAATTAGGGATCAAATTAGTTGGATAATGCTGTCCAATTCTGTTTCCATGTGCTGCATAATGGTTATATATACTTGTGCATTCATCATAAATTTGTCTATATCCTGGACGTAGATGTCCCTCTACATCTATCAGTATCTGAAATCTGAGCCAAATATTTATTTTAAGTTATAAATTTAGGTTACTTTTAATTTCCCACAATACCACCTGATTTCCTTCTTGGTTGCTGTAAGAAACAAGTTGCAAACATCATGTAAATTGTGTAAGTTAACATTGTATGCTTCACGATTACTGGTTCTGAAAGTCTAAACCGCAGTTTCTTATTTTCATAGCACAGATAACACATAGGATACGAAGATAGGACAGAAGATATAGAGAGAGAGAGAGAGAGACGTATATAGTGATATTTAGGGTTAAATCTGTTCCTAAGATGAATTGAATGCTTCATGTTGGAAGATTACAAAAATTTAACTTTCATGATGAAAAATTCTTGTTTTTGTGATTCCAAAAAAACATAATGTAGGAAAACTAATTTGATCTTTTGCATAAGTGAATTACCTAAGTGATTTAAATTATACGCATAATAAAAAAGCCATGAGTTCATGAAATGTGTTGTATATTTGTGATATTTGGTGTAAATTAATTTTGTTTTAAAAAATCTTTCTTATTTGTCCATTTTTACTCTTACACCTACAGAAAAACTGAGTCAGGTTTGAGTAGTATACATTGGATAGCCGATAATAATAATAATAATACTATAAATTACAAGAAATAGGTTTTAACCCAACCATAAACTCTCTTGATTAGTAGATGCATCAAGCCTGTGCTAGCTCGCCGTGCCACCAACCTGTTGTGCTGCCAGCCCTCCCTGCCACTAGCCCACCATGCCATTTGAAGGCAAGGCGGCGTTGGAGGCAAGGTAATGCCAAAGGTGAGATGGCATCAAAGGCAAAGGAGAGTGGATCAACATTAGAGGTAAGGCGGGAGCATCGGAGGCGAGGGGGAACAGGGTGGTGTTGAAATGAAGGTGGGAGCATTGGAGGCAAGGCATCAAGGGGGGGAACAAGGGCAAGGGTGGCGTCGAAGGCGACATAGGTTAGATAGAGCAGCTAGTGAGAGGGAGCAAGGTGAAGGGAAGGGGGTGGTTAGGAAGGGGTTGGATTATTAGTTTCGGGTAGTTATCGAACAAGAAAAATTTTATTATGGTTGGGTTTGCATATTGGCATGGAAAAAAAGTCAGATAGATATTCAAGTATATGTACTTTGGTATTTAGTTGGGGTTCAGGTATGGGTAGGGCAAAACTAGTAGGTAAGGCATGTGAAGTGGTAGGAATAGTTATATAGTTGACTACTTCCAAGCAAAATAGTTTTGTAGAGGGATGTAATAAAACATTAGTAGGATCTTTTATGTCAAGGTTTTCTATCTCCATATGTATTTGTATGCTGATACTTCCTCATATCAATATGTTCAACACATAATATGTATTTGTATGCTGATATTTCCTCAAATCAATATGTTCAACACATACTATTGATACACCCTGGACCAATATTTCATATATTATAATGTTATATATATATATATATATATATAATATACATATACATACAAACATATGTACTAGACTGGTATCGATCATATTTCATGTACTTGTCTAGTTCATGATTAAAGTGATTGGTACCACAAAATGATTTTTAAATCTTTGGTTTAGATATATGGTGACACAAGAAAAAGCTGTTTATCATCTTTGCGGTGAGTAACATTTAACTAATGTATGTTGTCACAATATTAGAATATTAGATAATGATATAATCACAAATAAGACCAATATTTCCATGATAAAATAACAAATCTATTTAGTTTCAAAGGACAACCAAAAAATCTGCTCAACATGATCAATACAAATTGTATATATTTCTAAGGATGACAGTGGGTAGGGTACCCACTATTTTTGCCCTACCTATACCTGAACCTGGTTAACTTATATATTATCCAAACCCGATTAACTACCCGGTATTTTTTTTACCCTTCTACCCCAACATGACCATATTAAGTTTCCTACTACCCGCTAATTATTTAAACCTGATAACTACCCAGTTACTCATTCAACAGTCAACTGACCCTTTTGCCCTAACTTTCTTTTTGCACTAACCTCTCCTCTGTCCCCCACCCTGCCGCCGTTGCATATTCTTCACCTCCAACGCAGCGGCTCCCTCAGCTGCCGCTAAGTGTTCTTTACCTCCAACGCAGCTCGGCTGCCTCGCCTGGCCCCAACGTCGCTCCCTGCCAATAGATTTGCTCAACCCCAATGCCTCTCCCCTTCACTACTGCCCCTATTCGACGCTGATGCCGCTCCCCTGCCTCCATCCCATCGAACCCGATGCTACTTCCCCTTGCTGCTACCTCACCTAACATCGATGCCGCTTTCCCTTGTTGCTGCCCACTTGACCTCGACGCAACTCTCGTTGCTACCTTGCATTGCGTCGCCTAGCCTTGCCTCTAACGCTGCTTTCTCTCGCTGCTTGGCCTTGCCATATCTCCGATCCCGCCTCCTTGCCGTCGCCATCACCGTGCCTCTGACACAAAGCAAGCGGACGTTGCAGGGCAAGGGAGCGCGACGAGCTGGCTAGAGGTGGCGGCGGGCTAGAGAAAAAGGGGAAAAGGGCTAGGATTTGGAGATTTAGGGATTTAGGGTTAAGCTTGAGTTAGTGGTAATTAGTTATAACTTATGAGTAATATAGTTTATTATTTATAAAATTCTTCAAGAGGTGGTGTTAGTGCTAGGATGTAGCTTTTATATATATATATATATATATATATATATATATATAATATATGTCAATCGCTTTTTGTCTGCGATGCTATCCGCTATATCATATAACGGATTTTCTACCATTCGCTATTTAAAACATTGACTAGCACCAATTACATTGATAAGCGAGTAACGTAACATTGATTCATGAACATATGAGTAAAAGAAGACATGCTTTCAAACCTAAAGAGAGTTCATAATCATAGTTTATATAATAATATAAGTGTTAGTATACTCAATTACTCATTTCCAATTGTAAATGACCTGTATAATAATAAGATTTAGATAGTTGACCATTTATACAAGTTCACATATCTATCATCATTGAACTAAAAATTAGGAATTTAGGGTTTGATTGTCATGAGCACCTACTATATTATATAAAACTATTTTGCATGAAATTGATGTCAAAATGAAGGTACATGGACTTAGTTTCTAGAGAAACAAAATTTCGATCTATTAAAGCTAAATGTGAGAAGTTATTCTGTAAATGGCATCAATAGATCGATATCATAAAATTATGTTCATGTACCTTCATTTTGATCAATCTAAGCTTGGAAAAATCATTAGATATCAAAAATCAAGAATTGAAGTATCAGTCCGAGCTTAGACTGGTATATGGAATGACAGTGCATGTATATAAAATTTGTTGGTACCATTGCTACCATGTGTCATACTACCGACTACACTAGTATGAACTAGTTTTGTAAACCATATCGAAAATAAGAAAAATAAGAACTTTAAATATAGGTATATAACTCTATATCATAGGAAAATATTTTTGGTTCAAATTGGAATTTAGATAATAGAGATATGAAATAAATACTCAATAGAGGTGAAGCCCTAAAATAGTAAAGTTAGATGTTTTGGTTCAAATTGAATGAGGTGACATGATAAATCGGCTGAATTTCTTTCATCTGTTCTTATATTATTATTTACTTTTACTTAAATCTTTTAGCACAAGGTGTAGAAATAAAATTTTCATAAAACCACAAAGTTTTCTTCATATATTATTCAAGACTCTAAAAGTTTAAAGTATCACTACAATAATATCACAATTTATAAAAGATCAAGTGTGTAGGCATTAAACTAATATATAGACTTGATTAATACTCATAGATTAATAAAGATCTATAATTCAAGGATATTACACCTATAATCTAAATTGTGTAAACTGTGTACCTTGTAGTTCAATTAATACTATCCCTCAGAATGTCTAGGCAATAAGAAATTAGATAAACTTAGTATAAGATCTTTGGAGTTTGATTGCTTATATACATGACTCTTCTCTTATACATAAATGAGAATAAATGTTAGTGTCAAAAAATCCTTGTGATGCTACTTTGATGGAAATGAGTTTTTGAGTGGTGTTAATTACAGTTAGTCTCTTTATGAGGTTGAGAAGATTGCTGATATTCAACCACAAAGTAACTTTATGAGAAGAGGGCTATTAGTATATCTAATTTGAGTGGGAGGGAACCATAAGTGCAATGTCGCATTCTTACATGTATGTATCGTCATCATTTTGAATTCAAGGGACTCATATGTTACTCCTAAAAGAGAATGATGAGGTAAGATTTGTTCAAAGGCCATAGACTATCTACAAAACGTTGAATAATTTAAAGCAATAGATAAAAGTTGGGATACAATAAGATCAAACAATGTAGGAATTAACTAACTTTTTATTGTGAAGGAAAGCTCAAGGAAAAATTGGTTTTAAGGATAATATACATGGCAGATATATCTATTGAATGATATTAGGTGTGACTTATGATTAAGGGCATACATTGTTGAAAGAGATTAACTATAAACATAGTTTGCAGGATCAGCTCAGGTGGAGCGAAATTGGCAAGGCTCTATTCAATTTTGGCAGATTCTTGAAGCGTATTGGAAACTAGAAGCAAATCATCAGGTTATATCAAAATAGAGAAGGAATTACGAGATAGAAGAAAAACTCGGCTACATCATTGGGACTGTTCAATCCCGATGATTGCCAAGACCCTGTGCATAGAAGCCATTGTTGCATACTTGAGGTGAAGATTTATCAATGACATCTCCTCCAGTAATCCACTGAATCCATCCTATCTCGTTTTGCATGTGTCACTCATTTTACATTGCAGTTCATTCTTGTCCCTCAATCTCCGTGTTGTTGGAACTTTGTAGCGAGCTTCTCAACTCTTACCCATTGTCATCACGACCTGCTCTCATATTTATCAATGACATGTCGAGCATGGTAGCTTTACCACCCATTGCTGCTTATTTTCATTGAAGGCTGAAGCAAGGATTGAGAAATCGTTCCGTACCGGATGGTAACCGGTCAGGCAGGTGGCTCTGGCGCAAGCCTTGGAGCACGGCTGCAGGCGGAAAGGTGGCGGGCGGCAACGGCAGCGGTAAAGGAAGGCTTTTGGCGGCACCGAAATTGAAGCTTCCGGCGGCAATAACGAAAGCCTCAATCGAAGCTTCCAGCGAGCTTCCAGGGTCACCGCTTCTAGTCTACTACCGCCGCTATAGTTCGGTATGAATGGTACGGTACCGGTCTGGCAGCTCACCAGACTGAGCTGTTACATCGGATTTTTGAACCTTGGGCTGAAGATGAATATTGCTAAAGAGTCAAGAGTTTGGATCATACTGTTCAACTCTATTTAGGTGAATAATTCAGTTTGGTAAAAAGATATGCTACAATTTAATTAAAAAATTATATTATCATATTATTTGGTAAATGATCAGAATTCCATAATCTAGATCTGATTATATCGTATGTATAGTTAAATATTTGCAATGCCAATTGGCTATTTGGCTGACATTAAGTGGAATTTGGGGAAAGATGACTAACAAATAGTTTAAAGATTTACGTGTATGGTATCTAAGGATTATGCTATATGTTATTAATGAAAGTTGAATTTGTTATCTTTCTTTTTTTGAATTGGTAGTGGAAGCGATACAGTTAAATAATTTTTTTGGTAAACTAGAAGTTTAACAAGATATTGCCAAACGAGTGTTAGTTGATTGGGATGACTAAATACTAACAGTTATCATTAACAATCACACATATTGTAGATAAAGATAATAATTATTTCTGAATTTGTTGTGGCATTGGATAAGTGAAATAACTTGGGTTTGCTTGTTATTGTGTAACGACACTTATATGTTTAACTGTCTTAATTATTATATCTACTGATTAATCATATTAATGTATGGATTATATCATATGCATACTATATAGAAGTATGTCAGACATATATATATACATATATATATGTATATATATGTGTATATATATGTATATATATGTGTATATATATGTGTATATATATGTGTATATATATGTGTATATATATGTGTATATATATATGTGTATATATATGTATATTAGAAAGCGACCCTCTCGCACTAACAAAAATAAGATAGTAAGTGGTTTGATAACTTAATGGGTTGATAAAGCTAGTGTATGTTGTGAATCTGTTAGTTGTCTTAAGTCTTGTCCACTATCCATATGTAATCCAAACATAAATCTATGTGAATTCATGTTTGAGGCCTTATGACTATTATAAATCCTAATGAGGTTATCAAAGTGAATCCTAATCTACTACAGTAATTAACCCTCGGTCGAATCCAGACACTATCGAGAGTATCCTACATACATACTCAAACAAGATACACTACATTTTTTGCTTCATTTTATATCACTCTTTACAGTAGTATGCCTCGATAGAAAGCGAGCAGCATTTCACTCAAGTTGAGTTTAATAGTCACCATTGAGACATAGTAAAAACACACAGATTTATGTTTGGATTTTATAGGTGTTTATCAAATGAGGCATTCAAGATAGAGTCCCATCTAAAAAAGCTTTACAATATGATCTATTGTCAAAAGGCTTTTTTTTTTATCTATTATCAAAAGTAGGAAGGTATCTCTAAACTAGAAATGATGTTGTCCAAATAGTAATCATAGTATATGATTGTCTATGGTATCATAAACTCTAGCATTGTGTAAGATCCATATTGGATCTCGACTTATATGTCCTATGCCGTGGTGGCAATTAGGTTATCTTTGAAATATGGAGATGATAACCTTGATCAACCTTTTGATCGAAATATCAATTAAGCCAAAACTTTACTATATCACATTGATCAATGAACTTGTTTAGTGTCTATTCTATAGCTTTCTATAAGTAATAATGTTAGCTCCAAAATGTGAACTTGAAGACATAATGCCAAGTGTTGCATGTTGTTACAAGGTAGCCATGGATTAGAAATCTTTTTTGATACTATGTTAGAATAAAGGAAAAGAAAGAGAGAAGAAGAGATGAAAAATCCTAAAAGGGTTACATTATATTAATCAACTTGTTAAATTATAAAATAGATGCAACCTGTATATACATAAAATAATAATATTTTAATTATTACTTACTATATATATATATATATATATATATATATATATTACTATGTTAATATTACTAATTCTAACTATTATTCATTTTAACTATTACTAATTCTAACCCTAACTATTACCAATTCTAACTCATGGCATGGGAAACAATTAAGAAAACAAATAAATGTGTAGTGATGATTAATAGGTCATCTCTGGCTAGGCACTACCTAAGTCCACCTTGGCCCTTCATGCCATAGGTTTGGCTGACATGAGATGACTTAAAACAAGTGAAGCCAAATGGGAGACACGCAAAATATATTCACAGGTCTATGATGCCATGTAACCATATTGCCTACAATATAGTCATCGATTCATATCCAACATTAACTCCATATTTTGAGCAGCATGTTGTGCCTCCAAGCAATTATTGTGCCTCATGGTAGCTAGCATGCCTCCAAATAGCCCATATGCCTTTATGTGGTTCGTGTGCCACAATTCATGTGCCTATAGGTGGTTGGCACACCCAAGAAATAAATATCTAAAATTCTAAAAGTGATTTATATACTTAAATATTTCAAAAATTAGATACTTATTTATGTTATGCTTAACATTGTATCTTGTCATCATGCTAGGTGTTGTATCTTGTCATGCCTAGTAATGTGTTATGCATGATGTATAGGACATGCATACTATATCATGCTTGCATTATATTATGCAATGCTGAGGATCGTGTCTTGCTTGATATGGACATGTATGATGAGTTGACTAACTATAAGGACCATCAATCGATTAATGTGCTATGTTGAATCTACTCGCTATGGTCCCAAATGGCCACCTCAGATACTTAAGTGTAGTGTGAGTTAGAATGCTAGTTGAAAGAACAAAAATGTTTGTTCTAATACTAAATTGATGTTTGGTATTAAACAAAGGTGTGTCAAGAAGTTTTGCTCTTATATCAAATATCAAACAAACGTAGTGAAGAATTGAGAGTTTGAGTTGTGCTATAAGTGGATGAGTCAATGCTTTATGATGCTACTAATGATAGTTACTTCAATATACTAGCGTAGTATAGGAGCAAACTAAGTAGCAATGATACTAAAATATAAGAAGCAAGGCTTGGTAATAACTCACAAAGAGGTAAGGAAGATTTCCATGATTATCATCTTTAGAAGAACTAATTCAGTCTGCATGCTTTGAGCAAAAATTTGCGTAATGACAGTGAGTTAGATCTGATATCCCGAAAAAAAAAAATTTTTTTTGTTGGGGGGGGGGGGGG
>JANTFE010005280.1:0-21439 GCA_027562315.1 Costus pulverulentus
AATAACAAGTTCTCATGAAGAGATAAGAGGCTAAAAGGGTATAATGGGGAAAAACATGAACCATTAAGCGCCTAGGGGCATAATGGGGTCATGTTGGCGACTTTGCTTAATTATGGAAGTAAAGGGCACCTCCCCTCTCTTCCTTGGATGGAATGCATGCCTCTATGGTATGTCTTGGGTTGATATGGTGCTTGGGCAATTATGGATAGGTTGAATGAAGTTTATGGTAAAGTCTTGGAGACTTTCCTTGCATCAAACCTCCTCATCTTAGCCCTACACTTGTCATGATCGTAGCCCTTGCCCTAACCACCACTTGCCCTATATATGTGACTCTAGCCGTCCCCTCTTACAAGTATTCATCCTTGGAGGCGTGAACACATCAAGAGGGGTGAGAGCAAGGAACATCTTTGGCGCAACCTCTTCCTCTTCCATCAAGTGGCCGCAAGTATTCTTCCTTTCTTCTCCTTGGCGCAAGTGAAGAAAGCTCTTGACGGTTTCCTCTCCTCTTCATCCTCTTTGGCGCATCCCTCCTTGGTGGTGGCGCAAGGTGATTGGAGCATCTCCCTAAGGCTTGGATCTTCTTCCCGAGGCTAGCACTGGGTGTGGAAGAAGAGGACTCGAGGCATCCGTGTGTGTGAGACTGCAGAGGGCGCACGCTTGGGCGCCTATCACAACATCGACCTCATCTTGCTCTAAGGTATTTCCTAACTCATCGTGTCGACTCTCTTGCTTGTGATCTTCACTGGGTTTTTGGGACCGGCCTATTTCGGGGACATTCTTCCGCTGTGCAATGTATGTATGTATGCTTATAACTCTGAAAAATTGTAAAATGTCCCCGGGGTTTCCCAACAGAAGGGGCAAATCCTCTATTGGCACATTGAATCTCTCATACGGCTTATGACATACCCAATGACAACCGTTATGACTTCCCTTTTACGGTGAAGCATTAGATTGCATCAAAGTACATCAATCACTATATAGAGATACTAATGCCCTCAAGTCTAGGACAAGCGCAACTCTGTCACTGTGATATTCATCTTATGACACTGAGATGAATCCTCACGGTGGGTCGATCCAGTATATCTCTCTTGATATACCCATATGCCTGCATTAGCAACCCGTGCTCAACCAGCGCATATACTAGTCTCAAGCGAATCATAGCTGTCTCATATCCACCATGATTCTCGACCAGGGATAAACATAGAGACTAGATAAAATCTATCTCTTAGGGACATTGTATATGCAAATGTACATATGCGCAGATGTACAACTTTGCATAACAACAACAATGCCAAGATAACTCATCTATCAACTAGATGTGATGCACATATCCCATGGACCATCCTGAGGTCCTAGGGCATAAACACTAACAGAGGCTACTACCTCCGTCGAGTACAATTTTGCACGAGTGCCCATTACACTTGATGTAAGTGTAAAAGATACTCATACGCTTCCAATCCTCAGATGGAGGAGGGGTATGGACAACGGTGCACTGGACTACGAAGGCAGGGTGTGGACTCGACTCCTCATCGGAGTAGCACTAGGGGCAACCTCTTGGGTCGAGGAAGGCGCAAGAGGGGCAGCGGACTGTGGGTATGGGTCGTGCAGAATGGACTGGGGGTATGGGTCACGTAGAGCGGCCTCTATGTGTAGGGAACGACGCGGACAATCCTGGTTGAAGTGACCGGTTTGACCGCAATGACGGCAAGGGCCGGGTGGAACGGCGGAGTCGGGCGCCTTGCCCTTCTCCCCCCAAGACAAGTGAGGGGGTGGCGCGTCACAGGGAGCGTCACGCAGAGGTCAACGAGGGCCCGTGTGGTTCGGACGAGGCACCATCTCGACGCGAGAAGGCGGGGCAGGAGCTGGAGGCGTGTAAACGGGGCGACACAGGGGTCCCGACTCCGCGCGAGTGCACGCGGAACGCAGTTCCCGCTCAATATCGCGAGCATGGTGAAGGATCAAGATGACCGAGTCAAGGCCGTGAGAGGGTAGCATGCGACGAATCTCTTCGCGAAGTCCACGCTTGAAGCGGGACAAGGTGAAGGCGGGATCTTCCTTAAGGTTACATGGAATACCGACTTGTTGAAGCAAGTATGGTACTCGTCAACGGAGTCGGAGCCTTGGGTGATAGCGCAATAGGTATCTAGGACCTGCTGTCTATAGGTAGGGGGCACATACTTCTCCTTCAGTCGGTAACACATCTCCTCCCACCGAGTGATGGGGGGAAGACACTGATTAACAAGTTGACGCTCCACGTTGTTCCAATACAACCAAGCGGGGACGGTGAGGAAAAGACTCACGTAGCTAAGCTTAAGGTGGTCGGACATGGCACTCCACTCGAAATAGTTATCTACAGCAGCCGCCCAATCAAGGAAGGTGCAGGGGTCAAGACTACCATTAAAGATAGGCGGGTCAATGCGTGTGAGCCGGCGGACTTCGTCGTCCTCGCGGCTGTGCGGGAGTGGGCGACGTGGGGGAGGAGCCTCCTCAGCCCATGTAGACTCATCTACAAAGGGGTCGAACCGGGGGGACTCGATGGCCTGCATGTGCAGTGGGGCCAACGGAGGTGGAGCACTAAACGAGGGCTGACCCTCAGTGGGTTTAGACCGGAGTTCTGCCACTTGGTCCGTGAGATGTTGGACTGACGAAATTAGGCGCTAAAACATGGTCTCCATCACTTCCAAGCGTGTGGACAATGTTTCAACCGACTTCATCCTAGGGAGAGGACTCTCTTCAGTCGTAACGGGCAGTTGGGAAGAGGGGTTCTGATATGAGGTGCCTGATCTAGTGGTCATGATGAAGATAATGCGTATGTATGCAGAAAACAAAGCCGGAGAAACCGAATGAGATGCAATGAAGAGATCGGCGGAGCTAGACAAGAGTTAGCTCCAACCTCCCTCTGATACTAAATTTGACGTAGCGGGTGTA
This sequence comes from Costus pulverulentus, assembly GCA_027562315.1. Taxonomy (NCBI): domain Eukaryota; kingdom Viridiplantae; phylum Streptophyta; class Magnoliopsida; order Zingiberales; family Costaceae; genus Costus; species Costus pulverulentus. The sequence continues at coordinate 2,929 of JANTFE010005280.1, forward strand.
GGGGCCATAGTTCCGTACTCTAAGGGGACTAGTCGATGATGCAAAAAATGAGAGAGGGTCTTGAGGCGAGGGAAGTAAAACGCGTGCGACTAGGAAATCCACGAGAAAACCGGTGAGAGCAGCAGAAAGATGTTTCTTGAGCAATACCCAAATGCGTGGAGGAATCAACGGTTCGAATACTATGGAAATTACTCACCTTACTCGTAGAGCCAATATTTTTTTGCAAGCGCGTGTAGCCGGAACCTTTACGATACGATGAAGGTGGCGATCCACAAGCCCAAGACCCGTAGTCGGAAGTGTAGGAGAAGATGGCGAAGTCATTTGAAAAGGACCCGGAGCCCGGTGAGGGTTCTCCGGGTGTTTTGATTGAATGCAGAAAATTGCAGCACACAAAGACGAGAGAACCCTAGGCGAGTTCCTCGGAGTTGGAGGACCTAGGCCTTCGTGTGGGGGAAGGCAACTACTACAACCAAGTTAAGGGAAAACAAACAACCTCAACCCTCTTTTATAGATCAAGAGGGAGAGGGGACTCACATGATTTGCACAAGGGGGTTGGTGAATAAGACAACCAATCTTAACCACCTAAAAGAAGGTCAAGATACCTTCTAACAACCTAAAAAGTAAGAAACTAACTAAAAGCAAACTACCAACTGCTGTAGGGGAAGTTGCCAAGTGATAGAGCGCGTGATCTGGGGCATTGGGCCGCTAAAAGGGCTGACGTTGGTGGGCTACACCATCTCCGAGCAGGCCACAATGAAACGACAAAAGCGGCTAATCGTGGACTAGTTCTGAGTGTTGGTAGCGGTCTCATGGGCCAAGTTAAGGACACAATTGTTGTAGCGATCCAATGTCGGGTCTTGGGGCGGCCCTCTTGTGATGTTGATGGGGTGAAGGGGCTCCGATGGTGTTGGGGAAGGCACATGGATGGAGCAAACGGGGCACATCGTGGCGGTAGAAGGGCTCATTGTTCCCACAAAATGGTCTGGAGGGCGTGATGACCATTGCGAGCATCGAAGTTCCTAAAAAATTGGACCCGGGCGCACTTTCGAGGCGGACACGGCCTGGCCGTGTTTGCCGTCATGGGCATGATGGAGTGGCGCTGGGTCGAACACGGCAGGAGGCACGGGGGTGTCCAAGATGTCATCTGTCGGCGGACTGGTCACGGCCTTGCCGTGCTTTCCGTCACGGCCGTGTTGGAGTAGTGTGGGCTCCTATGAACTGGGCACAGGCGTGTTGCAGGCCGTGTTCGCGCTCGCGTTCTGGCTGGACCGTGTCACGGCCGTGTTTGTCTTCATGGACTGCCCGTGATCGGTAGTTACGACAGGGCCGTCACCAGATTTACAGGCCGTAATTTGGTGTCCAAAATCCATAGAAAGTTTGGGCACGGCCCATGTTCTTGGTCACGGCCTGGCCGTGTTGGGGCTGGCTGGCGATGCCGGATGTCGCGCTGGTCACGGTCTAGCCGTGTCCTTTGTCACGGCCGTGATCGCTGAGGTCGAATCCTGCCAAGCTCATCATGGTAGCTAGCACGGGCGTGCTGCGGGCAGTGTCCGCATTCGCGTCTCTGGGTGACCGTGTCATGGCCGTGTCAGCGAACACGACCTGGCCGTGTCGAGGTCTGTAGAGCTCCGGTTGCGCCGAACGTCACGGGGAGTCTTCTTCTAGTCCTAGGGAGTCCTTCCAAGCATCATCTAGAGGGGTTAGGCCCTCTTCATTGGTGTCCATGACTCCGTCATCAGCCAACCCTAAATCTCTAACTATCTCGAGTTCTCGACTCCTATTGTCCCGCTTCGGTGCTCTCGCCTCCTGCACCGCACACTCATCTCATCCACCATTCCGCTAGAGCCAACCTTAAATACCTAATACCCTATCTCGACTACCACTATCCTGCTCCGGCGATCCCGCCTCCCACTCTGCCACATGCCTTAATGGTTTAACCCTTCTTCTAGAATCTTCCTCCACCGTTCCGCCCCCAACTTGTAGTCCCGACTCCCACACACTCGTCCGCTGGTCTGTCTGCAGAATTACAATCGCTGCTTCTTTCTTCTACTTGCTGCTGCCACCGCCCCCTTTCTTCTGAACTGCAAAACCGCGTTCACCACTCGCTGAGTCACCGCCCCTTTCTTTCGCAACCCCTTTCTTCTGTCTACTGGAGTGCTTGTTTAATTGTTAATTATTTTTTATGCAGATGGCAAATTTAGAAGTTAACCTGGAATCTACCAGTAACGATAAAAATATAATTTTAGTTGAGGAGGATAATACTGTTGAGACTAAGATAGACAATTTAGACTCTATGAATACTGACACTAACAAAAAATGGAAAAAAAAACAAAATTAACCTCAACTGTATGTCAACACTTTGAGAGTATTGAAAAATCGGCTGATTGAAAAGCAAGATGCAAATGTAAAAGATGCAGTTCAGTTTTTCTATGTTATAGTAAATACAGAACAAGCAACTTAAGAAGGCATATTGATACTTGTGTAAGAAAAAATATTCAAGGTGTAGGCCAAATGATTTTAAATAATGATTTGGCTTTAAAGAAGACAACCTTTGATCCCATAATATTTTGTGAGTTGCTTGTTAGTGTGATTGTCATGTATGACTGCCGTTATCATTTGTTGACTATCATGATATCAAGTCTTGCGTGACACTTGTGTTATGGTTACTAGAAATACTATCAAGGCTAGTATGTTGAAGATGTATAGATGGGAAAAACTTAGAATTAAGAACATGTTTGATGATCACATTGATAGTAGAATTTCTCTAACTTCTGATTTGTGGATATCAATTGCCATTGATGGCTCTCTATCCCTTACTGCTCATTTTGTTGATAAAAATTGAACTTTATAGAAGCATTTGTTGAACTTTTCTTATATGCCTCCACCACACGGCGGTGTTGCATTGACTCAGAAAATTAGTTCTTTATTAGTTAATTGGGTTATTGAAAAAAAATTATTTACAATTACTTTGGACAATGTATCTGCGAATGATACCTTTGTAGGATTGTTAAAAGGTAAGTTAAATGACTCAAATGCTCTTTTATGTGGTGGCAAGTTTTTCCATATTCGTTGTTGTGCCCATATTCTTAATTTGATTGTACAAGATGGGCTAAAAGAAGTTGACAATGCTATTTGAAAAAACTCGTGAAAGTGTCAAGTACATCAAAGGCTCCCAAGTAAGAAAGAAATTTTTTTTGGAAGCAGTTAATTACTTGAACATAGATGGAAAGAAAGGATTGAGGCAAGATGTACCAACGTGATGGAACTCAACATATCTTATGTTAGAGAGTTGTGTTTACTATCACCAAGTATTCTGTCATTTTACAATTGAGTGATTCCAACTATAAGTATTGTCCATCAGTGGAAGAGTAGGAGAAGATTCTAAAAATTATGATATTTTTAAGAGTTTCCTATGATATTACTTGTGTTTTTTCAGGAGTCAAATATCCAATAGCAAATTTATATTTTTCATCTATTTTTATAGCTTATATGACTCTGAAAGAAAGTATGGAAGGGGATGATGTATTCATGAGGAAAATGGAAATTCCAATGTTTGAAAAGTTTTACAAATATTGGTCTAAATTTAGCATTATTTTAGCTATAGCTTTGGTGTTGGACCCTCGCTATAAAATACACTTTATAGATTGGAGTTATAAGAAGTTGTATGGCTCGAGTTCACATGAGTTTGTAGAAGTCCGAGATAAATTATTTGAACTTTATAATGAATATGCAGCAAAAAGCTCTAATGAGCCATCAAGTCATCAAATTAGAACTTCAACATTACTGCCTATGAGTGAGGGGTCTTGTAATTATCAAACACAATTGCTACAAGTTAGTTTAATTTAAATGCTTTAAATTGATTTACTGATTGTTTATGATTTTATTCTTAATGTTAATGGTTTTTTATTTTAAATAGGAATTTGATTCTTTTGAAAGTGATAAATTTGGAATTACTTTTTGAAAGTCATCACTAGAGCAGTATTTAGATGAGCTAAGACTCGAAAGAGCATTAAAATGGGATATCTTAGACTATTGGAAGATGAATAGTCAAAGGTTTCCTATTCTTTCAATTATGGCTCATGATATTCTAGCTATTCCTATCTCAACAATTGCATTAGAATCTACATTTAGTAGTGGTGGATGAGTGCTTGACCAATATTGTAGCTCATTAAAACCAGCTGTTGTAGAAGCACTTTTATGTACATGAGATTAGTTATATGGAGAAGCTTGTAAGTTAGTTAAAATATTTATTTTGGGCTATAGTTATAGACTTATAGTGTTTTACTTCGAAACTTAATTGTATTTTTATATGTTGCCTAATCTCTATTTTGTAAATAAAAGTAGAAAGTGAAAAAAAGGTATCTATGGATGAATTCACTGAGGATGTGATGAATTTGGAAATAGGTGAAGATGATATTTCACTAAAAGAATGTTGTGGTAGTGTAAGGTAAGACATGTTATTATTTTAAAATTTTACACCTCTACTTTTTATGCAATTAATATAATCTATTGATTATATTTTTGATCTTTTGTAGGGCCTAGTAGGAGGCAAAAGCTCAAGAAATTATATGATACTCTTTTGAATATTTTGATGTAAGATTAAAATTTTGCCTCTCTAGTTTTATGCATTGAATATTTTGCCTCTCAAGAAAACCTCCAATGTTCAATTCATCTATAGGTTCCTTTCTTTGGTTTTTTTTTCTTCTTTTATTTGATTCCCTCTGGCATTTGCAGGATCCAGGATTTCAATGACTGCTTCAAGATTGTGATAAACTCTTTTGAATGTTTTATACTTAATAAATTAACTTATGTCAATGTGGGTATGGAATGATGTATGAGGATGTGATGAATTTACTTATTGTGGTTGTATGATGATGTGATGAATTTACTTATTGTGGATTTTGACTTTTTTTTATTTAACTTTTTGAATGATGTGGTTGTAGACATATAGTGTTCTTTATATGGTTAGTCCTCTATGGTAAAATTATCTTTTATAAGTTATAACTGTTGATATTTTCCTATACTGAATGATATTTTCCTTCTATAGTGAGGTATCCTTCTCAACCAGTAGGAATTTTGTAATTATTTTCAGAATCAACAATGATGTGAATGTTGTCCTGCATTTCAGGTTTGATGTAATTGTTTCTGATGATGCATTTGAGAATTTAAACCCTGCTCCAGATATATTCTTAGCAACTTCGAAGAAAATGGTATAGTTGCAAGTATATTCTTAGCATCTTCAAAGATATATTCTACAGATGCATTATAAGTATATTCTATTGATGCAATTGCTTCTTTGTACTTCTATGTTTATCTGATTCTCTCTAGCATTTGCAGGATCCAGACTGCTTCATTTCATGACTTGGAATTCTTTATTGGCCTTTGGTCTAAGCAGACATTGATATTTTCTAAAGTTTTCTCAAGAAATGTTCTTCAGAGAGGGATCATGAACCCACCATCTAGAATATCCGAGGCTTTGAAGGTGCACCTGGAGAGTGATGAATACAAGATGAAAATGAAAGTGGAACCAATGTTTTCTTTCTCACAGGGACAAACAATAAGCGTGTCTATTTTTGTGAGTCGCAAAGTGTTGTTGTCCGCAAGTGCACGGATACTCGAAGTAATAAAAAGATATTGAACCACAGAGACCTCGTTTACTGAATAATTAATTTCTTACTAGCTAGGCAATCGGAAATATGAAAGTAAACTATCGAAGGCTACACGAAGATATCAAAAAGAGAAACTGGGAATAGGGTTTCATTCACTTTGATTTCCATGACTAGATATGAATAGAAGTTCGTCAGTCTAATTTCATTATGATAAAGATATAATTCACTTAATAAAGAAAGCATCTCACTTTCGCGTAAACAATTTACAAGAACCAATCCTCACTTTCAAGAAGGATCTATTCGATTGTTAAATAAAAGTGAATCATCAACAAAGAACTCAAGGATCACTTTCATGCATCCGAATTCTAAGTTAATAATCTTAAGTGGAAACTCAAGGATCACTTTCGTGCATCCGAATCTCTACACAGGTTCTGCTTAAGGTTCTCCAACAATCTAATATTCAGTTTCTTGCAATATCATCATGTTTGTTTCATTAACTCAATCCTAGATCAGATTATCAATCATGGCATTAAACTACTAAAATTAAGAAATAAGAACAAACCTAATTTCTTACGGTGAGTTCATAACATTCAATTTTAGGGTTCCAAGTTCTCAAGCAAATCACCTTTCGGTCCTTATTGCGAAAACTCTAAAACATGCTTGATAATATGAATCTATGGAGAATTAAAAAGAAATCATCACAGAAGCAGAATTATCATACTAAAATTTTACATGACGAAATAATGAAAGATTTATTTAGTCATTAAGAAATCAAAGGGAATTACTTCCCCATGTCCCAAAAGAAGTTTAAGCTAGCATGGTAGAAAGATTACAATAATCCATGGTTCAGAGAGATCAAAAATCGAAGAGAAGGAAGAAATTACTAAACACAGCACGGCTGTAATGGAAGTTACAGCCGTAATTTCAGCATGAACAGTGGTCGGCAGCATGCTTTTGTTGATTTCTCCTCAGATCGGCTTCCTTTCACTCTGAAACTTCTGGGGTATCTTCTCCTCCTCTATACACAGCTTCCCTTCAAATTTCACGGCCGGATATGCGCTGTATGCTTCCCGGCAGCGAAACTTAGGGCGGCGGTGAGAATCACGATTTCTCTCTCGACAATGGATGAAAATTAGGGCTTTTGGTCTGTGTCACCTCCTCTCAATCCGAACTCCCCTTCTCTTTCTTACAGATCTCAATTTAGTGGTTTGGATCGCTCGCAATTGATCGCACAAAAATCGGGCTTCAAACTGTTTGGAAGAATCGCGTGCCAGGAATAGAATTACAGCCGTAATAATCCTTACGGCAATGCTGTAATTTCAGCAAAGTTCTCAGTACAGAAATCATCCGGAATTACGGTACCATGAAATCCATTACGGGAGTGTCATATTTTCGTCAAATCTCTCCGGTGAAAAATTGACTCGAAATACGGCCCTTGAAATCCATTACGACAGTGCCGTAATTCTTCCAAAACTTTCTGTTTAAATTCGTCCCAAAATATGGCAGCATCCGGAAATTACGGCAGTACCATGGTTTCTTCTGTAAGTGCAATGAAACAACGGTACCATAATTTGGATTACGGTAGTGCCGTAATTTACTGTGATACTCCAATTTGCGAGAAATTTGACATGTAATCTTCGTTTGATGGTGGGAATTCATTCATGCATCTGGAATTGCTTGAAAACGCCTGAAAATCATGCCATTTTACCTGAAAATCATCAAAAACCAAAAAGAGTGTAGATTTCATAGTATTTGATAAAAAAAGGCTTAAGAATAAGCAAAGTGTATGAATATGACACAAAGAAGTCTATCAAATGGCATAAAATTTACTATAAATTTTGGTGTCATCACATAGACACGAATAAAATAGCACAAATTATGAACACATCTGAGAATGAAATCTTGTGGCTGCTGCACATGCTTGACTGGAACTAAATTTGAGTTGCATCTTCTTTGTTGTATGTAAATAACTACATGGATCAAATTGATTTATAAATCTCAAAGGAAGATGTTGATCTGCTTGAACTTAATAAGATTTGAAATGTCTAGCTGTTGTTTTTGTAGCTGTAAGTATATTCTACTGATGCAATTGTTTCGATTAGATTTATTATAGTGTTGATGATTTGTTAAACTTTTATAGTTTCGATTCAATTTGATGATGTAGTTGTTAAAATTTAAATACTCATTATATAAGTCATTTTTATTAGTCGTGTCATATCATGTCGTGTTGTGTTGTGTCATATGACACGACCTATTTATTAAACATGTTAATTTTGTCATGTAACCCATTTAAATAAGTGGCTCGTTTTCTTGTTTTATACATTGACCCATATATATAAATGAGTTGTGTTCGGGTCGAGCGTAAACGTGTCACAGGCCAAGAATGACATGACATGAATATGACCCATGAACATGATCTTGCTAGGAGGAAAATATTTGGACAAAAAGGTTTGAGACAGCGAATCCCATGTAGTGATGAAACCTTGAGGTAATGACTACAACCATACTCTAGCTCGGTCCTTGAGAGAAAATGGAAAAAGACTAAGTTTAATAACATTAAGGTGAGCACCATTAAATCAGGATTCAGGTCATTAGTGGCTGCTCCATTGAATTGATTCTGTTGCACCATATGTACTAGAGATGGCTTGATCTCGAAGTTATTGGCTTCAATAGCTGGTCGAGAGATACTCGAGTGCAAACCATTAATGTTGGGTGCAACGTCTTTGAGCGAGCGATCTGAATCCATGGTCTGATCAGTTGAAAATTCTCCTTCAAGCTTTAATCTTTTTAAGTTCCTTCGAATCAGATGGAAAGTTCACTCAATTTTGGATCCTTAGGTATAAGTTTCTTTGTTCTATGAGTAGTCCTGGGCATAAACAAGGTCTCTCGATCCAAGAGGTTAGTAGAAATAACAAAAATAAAATTGCTACTAAAAACTAAAATAACTAAATAGAAATTTGTGGAATTAAAGCAAAAACTAAAAGATAAGAAACTAACTAAACTAGTCTATCAATCTCTTAATCGTGTCAATATTAGCTTACCTAGTCCCCGGCAACGGCGCCAAAAAAATTTGATAGGCGTACTGCAAGTGCATGATAGCTTTCCGCAAGTGCACGGATTTATCGAAGTAATAAAAAGATTATCATTCCCAACGAGGATCAGGTGGTCAAGTACCGATTACACTATTGATCTATATCTAGACGAATCAAATTTGTGGTTTTTGTTTTTAAAAACTTCTAAGTATGAAATTAAAACAAACAGACACAGTGTTTTGGGTAAAAATCAATTTGGATAAATTTAGGATTCAGGGTTTCACCACGTTGACAAATATGAATTTAATAAAAATAAATCTTTAAATAAAAAATTATAGTTTTGAAAGGGATTTTTCCTTAGGTACAAATTACCTCATCTCGAAGCGTAATCCGGTATCTAACTACGGTAACTTCCTACTCTCGTGACAGTTAACGTAATTAAACTCATTAAGTTCTATGAAAAACTATGTGAATCTTTCAAACGAATCTGAACTACTCTCGCGATCGGATTCGTAGGTTTGAAAAGAATAGATTTGATGTTGCGATTCACCTCTTCGTCCTTCTCGCAACGTCTAAGATGTAAAATTACTTGTTCAGTGTAAATTATGGAATAGACACAATTCTAATCAAATCAAATCTATAAAATTCATGTAATAGATTTAAAAAAATATATTTAATCCATAAATCGTCAGTGGGCTACTCCCCAAATCCCAAAAATAAGTTTAATTGAACATGTTCTTTGAATACAGCATGTTTAGTGATGAATTCGACATGTAATCTCTCAAAAATAATGCAAAGAGACACTAGGAAAGTAATTATAACTCTTCCCCTTGATCTGGTGATGAAGATGAAGCATCAAACCCCCTCCTTTGCGTGATCTCTCGCCGGATTTTTGACCTAAAAGTGATTTCCGCTGCCTCCTCTACAGCCGTTCGTTTTCGTGCCCAGAAGCCCCCCTTAAACCTTCGAAAATCCTTCCTTTTATAGTCTAATCAACATAGAACCCGTCTAGGAAGGTTTCTGTAGAGTTTAGTTCAATTATGGTTCAATTTGGAGTCGAATAGAGTGAAAAACCGAAAGGGCGGACGTTTTCACGGTCCGTAATGTATTTATGGCTGCGGCTGTAATTCTTTCTATGTCTACAGCTTCTCATACACAAAAAGTTTCACGGATCGTGAAGGATTCACGGCCTCACCCATGAAAGTTTCTGTGTATATTTTAACTTAGCCCTTTTTTTGCCCTTCGAACGACAGATTTATGGCCAACCCTAAAATTATGGCAAAGGCCGTGAAAGTCACGTTCTTCACTATTTTCGCTCCAAATTTGACATGCAAGCTTGTAGTCTCCTCGAGAATCATGATATGACTTTAAAACTCGTGAAATCCTTTATTTTTATACCATTTTACCTATATTTTCAATAAAACCAAGAAAAATGAAGATTCTGTGCAAAGTGAAGTAAAAACATTAAAAATTACATAAAATCATTCAATTAAGCCCAAAATATGATCTAAAATATAGACAAAAACATGGTGTAAATACAACGCATCAAAATACCCTAGACTTAGATTTTTTGCTTGTCCTCAAGCAATACCTTAATATGTATAAAGAATGTAGAGATAAGGATTTCCCAATTGTTTTTGCCCCTAATAACATCCTTAGTCCACAAATTAAGTAATCAATCTTTCAAACTCAAGTAATTCAAGAAAAATCATAATAGAAATAAACTCTCAAGAGGTTACAATCCAAGAAAGAAAAAATTCACAATTCATGTCATAGTATTCATTCTTCACACACTAAAAATCAAATACCTTCAATTTAATAAATCAATCTTACTCAATAGACAAAAATTTATTTCAAGAATCTTGGTGATGTTAAAAATAAGAGATTTTTAAAGCAATTTGGTCTTTAAACTGTCATATGCTATTTACCATTAGCATCATAACATTGTTTAAAGTATACCACAGAGTAGTATAATTTAACTCATAGTCTCAATCATAAAAGTCAGCGGAGTTGTCCACTTAACCTACAGCTCTCTTTTTCTCCATTTTTATTCTCTTCTCTTTTTTTTTTCTAGAGAAAACCGGTATTTTAATCGTTATTGATCTTTCTGCAAGAGGGTTAAATATTTATTTTAAAAATTCTCCCTCTGTTACTTGATCACAACAGATTTAAAGAATTCCAAACGATGGTATAATATAACTCATGACTTAAGATTTCTCAACTAGAGGAGTTGGAGCAAATCTCAGTTAAATAAATATGGCCAAATTCTATTCATAAAAATTTCCATCAAGTAAAGATAGATAAATTAAACTTCAACTATAAAGATACTATGCACGTGTCGTATGAACATATAACAATTCACATATGTATTTTATCAATACCAGAATTGAATTTACTCAACAATCTAAGTCTATATGAAATTTCAAAAATTTCCTAAGTCATTAAATCAATCACTCAAAATGTTTCCTAACTTTAAAATTAAGGACAAAACAAATTTGATTACCCTAAAAAATCATAAACATTCAAAATACATATCTATAAAGCTTTGAAGAACAAGCAAAATATATGAGGACACCGTAGACTTAAATTGTTGCATATACATAAGCATTAAAATCAATGAATGATAGATTTCAGAAAATTTTTTGCAAGAGTTCCCTTTATAATATGAAGAAAATTCTATACAGTTATATCAAAAGATGGAAACATGACTCCGAAAAAATTAAGAAACTATATCACAACATAGATATCAATATTTTCCATTGTGAATAAGTTTCAAACATCAAATACCATCACGTTTCATCAATCAAATCAGCATTTAATATACTCACAAAGAAGATATCGCAAGATTCACAGTCCGTGAGTGATTCACGGCTACACCCGTGAATGTCTCGTTTGGTGCTTGTTATTCTTGTAAAAATTTTCAAAAATTTCCTGCATATAAAACAACTTATTAAAAAATTTTCCATGAATAAAGATTCATCAAATCATGCTGCAAAAATTCCTAAAAGTTTTTAGAAAATCAAAAACTCAAACAAAGAGTGGTAAAGGTCAAAAATTTGGGTTGCCTCCCAAAAAGCGCTTGTTTAAGGTCATTAGCTTGACCATAGCTTCATGTCATGGCGGAGTTGGTGAATCAGTGTCATAGTAGAGAGCATATAATCTTCTGCTTTTCCTCCGTCTCAAGAGTGTGTCCACCAAAGTATAAATCTAGTTAAACAGGTGGATCCATGTTGCAGTAGCCAGTACATGCGTACAAAAATAAAAGTTAGAGTCATGCAAAGAATACTCAATAATTTTTCTGTATTTATCCAAAAGTAACATCATGTTTTCTTCCTTTAGATTTGTGTTAGCAATTGGAAGAAGATTAGAATCAAAATAAAAAATTTCATACCTTGGATTGATCAAGAAGTTTTCAAATTTTTCATTGGATTTTTCTCTTACCTCAATGTCAATGTGATCAAGAATCTCATGTGTAATCATCTTTTTCGTACCTGTGGTAGCATTTGAATCAAATAATAGTTCATCTACCTTATCATCATTCCATCTATAATGCAAATCCCTAATGATTTTTCTTGGAGAAAAGGAATTGATGGTTCATATGGAAGTGGTGGTGTAATTTGCTCAATATCCTCTTCCTTATCTTTTTCCTCAATTTCTTTCTCTTCAAAGGGTTGTTCCATCCTAACACTATCAAATTCATCCCCATCAATTTGGTTATTTCTTATTTGTGGCTCCTCAAATTCTTCATCCTTCTTTTCACAAGACTCAAAAAATTCGAATTTCTCTTCAAACATGTCCTAAGTATTTGTGTTGCAAGGCACTTCCAGGGGACTAGATGGTTGGTAAATTGTTGAGGAAGGTAAATCACAATCATCAAAATTTTCAAAATCATCAAAATTTGAAGAAGGTAAATCATAATTTGTGACTGGAGTCATGACTAATGATTGTTCCAACTCTACAAAATTCTCAGATTCATCCTGGATTCTTTCCTCTATGTTATTTTTATGAGTGCCATAAATTATACTACGAATATCCTCACTTCATTTGTTTATAGCAGATATATAGTTTTCAAGTAAGATTTCTAAGTTGGATTTTTGAGGTTCACTAAAATATGATTGTGGAATAAATGTTGGGTCATTCTGATAAAACAAGTTTTGAGGGTTCTCCCAACTTGGATTGTAACTACTAGGGTATAAGTTAAAGCATGGAGGAATCCCTAATTGACATTCAGTAAAATCATGCCCATGATATCCACAAATATCGCAAATAACGTATTTCAACTTATAACATTGCATGCTCAAATAATCAGTATGTTGAATAAAAGAATTTACCTTTTCTAAAAGTGATTCTGATACATCCGTGCCATAATCTCTTGTCATTGTCGGTGGCACATACCTCTGATTTGAACATTGACATTGGTTAAACATCATATTTGTAATAAAATTCAGAAATACAAAATGTAAAACATGAATGCAGAAGAAAGCTTAAAATATGTAGTCAAGTGATTTTTGAGTTCTCCTATTCATGCAACATGTTAATCCAAAAAGAGTAAAATAAAATAAACTAACTAAAAAAAATACGAAAAACAAACAAAACAAGAAAACCAAAAACAAAAACAAAAACCAAAAACAAAATAAAAATTAAAATAAATAAAAAAAATGTCTATTCTATAAATCTCTCGATTAAATCGATATTGCCTGGCCTGATCCTCGGCAACGACGCTAAAAACTTGATAGCTTTCCGCAAGTGCACAGATTTATTGAAGTAATAAAAAGATTACCGTTCCCAACGAGGATCAGGTGGTCAAGTACTGATTACATGGTTGATCTATATCTAGACAAATCAAATTTGTGGTTTTTGTTTTTGAAAACTTCTAAGTACAAAATTAAAAGAAACAGACACAGTGTTTTGGGTAAAAATCAATTTGGATAAATTTAGGATTCGGGGTTTCACCACATTGACAAATATGAATTTAATAAAAATAAATCTTTAAATAGAAAATTATAGTTTTGAAAGAGAATTTTCTTATGGTACATGTTACCTCCTCTCGAAGCATAATCCGGTATCTAACTACGCTAACTCTTTACTCTCGTGACAGTTAATGTAATTAAACCCATTAAGTTCTATGAAAAACCATGTGAATCCTTCAAACGAATCTGAACTACTCTTATGATCGGATTCGTAGGTTTGAAAAGAATAAATCTGACATTGCGATTCACCTCTCGGTCCTTCTCGCAACGTCTAAGACGTAAAATTACTTGATCAGGGTAAATTACGGAATATACCCAATTATAAGCAAATCAAATCTATAAAATTCATGTAATAGATTTAAAAAAATATATTTAATTCATAAATCGTCAGTGGGCTACTCCCTAAATCCCAGAAATAAGTTTAAGCGAACATGTTATTTGAATACAACATGTTTAGTGATGAATTCGACATGTAATCTCTCAAAAATAATGCAAAGAGACACTAGGAAAGTAATTAGAACTTTTCCCCTTGATCTGGTGATGAAGATGAAGCATCAAACCTCCTCCTTTGCGTGATCTCTCGCCGGAATTTTGCCCTAGAAGTGATTTCCGCCGCCGCCGCTATAGCCATTCATTTTTGTGTCTAGAAGCCTCCCTTAAACCCTCCAAAATCATTTCTTTTATAGTCTAATCAGTATAGAACCCATCTAGGAAGGTTTCTAGAGAGTTTGGTTCAATTATGGTTCAATTTGGAGTTGAATCGAGTGAAAAACCGAAAAACCGAAAGGGCGGACGTTTTCACGGTCCATAATGTATTTACGGCTGCGGTCGTAATTCTTTCTGTGTCTACAGCTTCTCATACACAGAAAGTTTCATGGACCGTGAAGGATTCACGGCCTCATCATGAAAGTTTCTGTGTATATTTTAACTTAGCCGTTTTTTCGCCCTTCGAACGCTAGATTTACGGCCGGCCCCAAAATTACGGCCAAGGCTGTGAAAGTCGCGTTCTTCACTGTTTTCGCTCCAAATTTGATGTGCAAGCTCGTAGTCTCCTTGGGAATTATGATATGGCTTCAAAACTCGTGAAATCCTTCATTTTTATGCTATTTTACCTATATTTTCAATAAAACCAAGAAAAGTGAAGATTCTGTGCAAAGTGAAGTAAAAACATTAAAAATTGCATAAAATTATTCAATTAAGCCCAAAATATGATATAAAATATATGCAAAAACATGGTGTAAATACAATGCATCAGTGCATGGTTCTTTCTCGTAATAAAAGTATCAAATCCCACAAGGACTAGGGAGTCAAGTACTAACTAATCAATCAATTGTTAGCTAGGCAATCAAATAGTGATGAAAGGTTTGATTAATCTAGTGCAAGAACTGAAACTAAACCAAGCAAGATGACTAAGAGATGAGAAATTCTTGAGAGAATAGCAGGGCAATGGGTTTCACCACACTAAAGAATATGGAAAAATGATACTTATAAAAGTCTTGGCCTGAGTAATCTATGTACGTTAAGGAAGTATAAACTATCCCTTCTCAGGCTATGATCCGGTATCTAGCTTAACCCAAGTCTCCTACTTTCATGGCTTACTAGGTTAAGCAGATCTAATGACTTTTGTGGAGAATTATTAACTTCTCGAGTAGTTTTGACCTACTTTCGTGGTCGAAAATACAAGTCCAATCCTAAGGGTTCCAACGTCTATGGTTCACCTCTCAGTTTATCCCACAACATCTAAAACATATGAATGCAAGGCCAATTCAAGGATATGAAATATTTGTAACTAGGATTGAATAAAAACATTAGAAAACCAAACAAAATACTTAATTAAATATTATAGAATTCCAATATCCCTACAACGGGCTACGCCCAAAACCCGAAATATGCTTACACTACCGCATACATCGTGAAATACATCAAATGTCTCATAGAAATCAATGCAAACTAGGGGAAAGACTAGATCTACGATAGGAGAGGATGAAGCAAGATCTTCAGAGTTAAAATGGGAAAGAAATCGATGCCAAATGGCCTCCTGAAGTTGAGTTCATCGCCTCAACCCTAGATGTCGCCTTTCGGTCAAATTCCATCAAATCGCTCCTCGAAACCGTTCGATAACTATCCCAAAATGCCCATGTCCGAGTTAGAAAGGTCTTCTCCAATTTTCCTCAAATTCCACTCCAAGAATAGCAAGAATAGGGCAAAAAACCGAACGGGTATCATAAATGGCGGACATCTTCACGGTTGTGCATGGATGCATGAGCATACCCGTGAAGATGTCAGCGAAGTCTGGAAATGCATTACCAAAATCTTCACAGCCGTGCATTGATGCATGGGTACGCCTGTGAACATTTTAGCAAAGTCTGAAAAGTGGAACCGAGATCTTCACTGTCGTGCATGGATGCACAGGTACGCCTATGAATATTTCGGCAGAGTCTGAAGACGCAGGATGATGCATGGTCGTGAATGGATACATGGGTATGGCCGTGATCTCTGTAGAGGGCTCCGATTCATCTAAAATTTTATGTGCGGCTTCGGTTCATCATATGGAGTTGTCCCATGTCTTGACAAAACTAAGCCGCAATACATCATATAAATGTGTGATATTAGGTACTCAATCGGGGACAATCTATGAGACTAGATAAAATCTATCTCTAGGGACATTGTATATGCAAATGTACATATGACACAGATGTACCAAATGCATAACAACGACAATGCCAGGATATACAGAATATCACAAATAAATGTTACATATATTATACCATCCATAGGTCATAGGGCATATACACCAACAGTGGATACCCTAATCAGTCATTTAGTAATCTTAAAGTAATGAGGTAGAGGTGTGAATCTCTACGCACTTCACCACCATTTTTCACCTATTCACCTATTACTGTCAACCGATTAACCCTAGTTAGGGGTTGACAAATTTTCATTTTCATCTCCCCCCCTCCAAAAAAAAATCCTGATTTTTCATGTGAGTTTGATAATAAATCATCTAATGATTTGTGTTTGGAGATCCCACGGGTCATCTTCGGCGTCTCGAACATCTTCCCTCTAGCAGGTAAAATATATTCTTCTTCTTCTTCTTTCCTGCATACCTTAGAAAGCCCAACATCGTCGCTAACGAGTCTGCTAGTTGCTACACATCAATATTTCATGGCTGATAGTTTGTTATACATAATTTTTTTAAACCTACTATTCACTAAGAATAC
Source organism: Costus pulverulentus (assembly GCA_027562315.1). Lineage (NCBI taxonomy): Eukaryota > Viridiplantae > Streptophyta > Magnoliopsida > Zingiberales > Costaceae > Costus > Costus pulverulentus. Next base: position 19,761 of record JANTFE010005280.1, read on the forward strand.
ATCCAAGTAAGATTTAGCAATTTAATTATTGATTGCTTGACTTTTAATTAATATTGATAAGCATATAATTAATTGACAGACATTTAATTAATGTTGATAGTCATTTATTGATCGTTGATATTTATTTAATTATGGTTGATAGTCATTTAATTAACATTGATAGTCATTTATTGATCATTGATATTTATTGAATTATTGTTGACTATCATTAACTAATGATGATAGTCATACATTGATCTTTGACATTTATTTAATTATAGTTGACAATCATTTAATTAATGTTTATAGTCATAATATTATCATTGACATGCATGTTATTACCATTGATAGGCATTTAATTATCATTGGCATGCATTGTACGCGCGTAGTTAGCAGTTGTATTATTTTATAATGGCGTCATAAGGAGTAAATCTAGTGTCATTTGGCACTAGCCCAGACACTAAAGAATTTGTAAGAAATATGGTTATTTTTACTATATATTTACACACAAGTGAGTTGGTTAATTAACGTTGATACCTTTTTGAAGGTAATTCTAGCTGGCATCCTGTTAATATTTTTACAGATCAATCGGCTGCAATATCGAAAGCAATTGAAACTGTGATGCCAAACATAACACACCGCTTTGTTTATAGCATATATTCAACAATGCAACAATACATCTAATCCATGCGATTCATGGTAGTTTTACATTTCTTTAGGATTTGAGACATTATGTATATGGGAGATGTAGTATAGATAGATTTTAGATACTATAGGAAGATCTATTGAACAAGTACCAACTTATTGAAAATCCATGGATGATCAATTTTTATAAATTGCATACAAAGTGGGCTGCATGCTATTGTACCAAAATATTTTGTGCTGATATGAGCACAACATAGCGAAGCTAGAGTATGAATGCTCACTTAAATAGTTCTTCAAAAAAAACTATCTCTATTTGCATTTCTAGAACAATATGACAAAGCACATAGATTCTTTCATGAGAAAGAAATAAATAAAAATTTCAAGAGTAGAAATAGTATACCAACTGATATTTTTTGTAATATGTTAAAAGAAGCATCTATGGTTTACATGAGAGTAATGTACAAGCAAACTAATCTAATCTAAATAGTTTACATGAGAGTTATGGTTTACACGAGATTTCAAGAGTTTGATCGGTAGTATAAGTTAAGATTCATTGCACTATTGCATTCATGACTTGGGCTGATGGTGGAATGACATTTAAGATAACTAATATAAATGGTGGTAGAGAAGAGTTTATGGTGTACATGCCTTCTTCTATGACCATCAGTTGCACATGCAAATTATTTGAGTGAAATAGAATTTTTTATGCTCATGTTTTAAAAATTCTATCAATTAATGAAATTCAATACCACCTCTCTATATATTACATAGGTGGACAAAGTATGCTAGACGAGGTCATGATTCTAATACAAGTCCACCTATCATTGATAATTTTGGAAAAGAGAGTTTGACATCTATATATAGCCCAGTTTGTCAAAAATAATATTCTATTTCAACAAAGAGTATGCATTCCAGAAAAATGCTTAAATTGATAGAAGTAATAATCAATCTGTAGAGTCCCCTTCAAGGGGGAGCGCAAGGGGGTGAAACCCTATGGATGGCGCATCTTTAATTTTTAAGCGGAAGCAAGGGTTTCAAGGGATCGGCTGCATGAA
>JANTFE010005316.1:11099-21995 GCA_027562315.1 Costus pulverulentus
ACCATGCCTTTATTGATTATATCAATTTCATTAATTCTATCAAAGTACATTCAAACAATGCCTGACCATGTCCATACATTGGTCTGTAGGGCATATACACCAACAGGTGGTTCATATTGAATACCAATCTTTTAACCTAGTTATCTTTTATCATAAACAAGAGATGCATCCAATGACTTCAAGCAAATGAACTCTTAGAATCAATTCCTTCTAAGAGATTGGCTATCTTAACCTCTTTCGAGACATCAAAGATAGGCAGACACTTTTTAACTCATATAAAATAAATGTCCTTCACCAAGTAAGGAGAAGTGGAGTAAATGGTGAAAAGAAAGGAATTCATAATCTACTGAAAAATATATATAGAACCAGCTTATAAAAATTTATGAGTAATCTTCAGTCCAGGAAGGATGAAGAATGCTTGAGCCACATATGACTATCATAATGAGTATGAGGTCAGCTCATAGCTTATACCTCCTAAAGAATACCTTGGTCGGTGATTCTAGTGGGAGAATTGAAAGTCATATGTATCTCTTTTGAGGTGATGCTAAAAGCTTCTTCCACACTGAACTTAATTCCATCTAGATATCATAGGTATAAGTGGAATACAATTTCCATAACCCACAGGAGGACAAGTGATTGTTGCTCATAGTGTTGTTTTCTTGGAAATGTCTTTCTTTGAAAAAGCTAGTGGGAGGAAGTTGTGACTTGGATTCAGTCCAAGGTCAACCACCTTACACAGATAGTTAAAAATGGAATCTAAACCATGTATAAAGGTTGTAGAGCAACTTAGGGGTCAGAAAATGTGGGAATTACGGTTGAATTGATTCAAGTGTGCCTGTGTTATGGGTAACTCCTAACAAGCATAAAAAATCTTCACCGTAGAGTACCCAAGTTCAGTGGGAGCATGAAGACTTGTTTGTACCAAGTCCAATTCAGGTGCTAGGCATATGAAATAGGAACACAGAATACACTTAGGTTCTAAAAAGAACTAAGGCGTGGTTCTTGGTCATGAAAGGGTAGGAAAAGCTAAGTGTTCGCACTTGGCAGCTTGTTCCAGTCAAACTAGAGTGACATTCTAGCTATTCAAGTAGTGGTGCTTGAAGCTGTTGGAGCTTTATAGTAGACTACATAAATGCAGAGTATGATTATGCTTTTGGGAAGCAGTTTGAATAAGTGAGAGTTATTTACTGAACTTCATGAGATTCAAAACAACATACTCAAGTGCTAATATCTTGTCTGGGGGACAGAGGTAATAAAGACATAGAAGATTTTGATATTAACATAGTGGGCCGTTGACTGGTGCTCTACTGCAGTAGGAGCATGGCAGGACTAACCTGGGAGAAGGTGCTGAGGTCATGGTCCTAGTGCAAGTGGGAGATTGTTAGTGTTTATGCCCTACGACCTTAAGGATGGTCCAATGGGATATGAATATCACATCTGTTTGATAGATGAGATATCCTAGCATGGTCATTGTTTTGCAAACATGTATATTTGTGCACATGTACAGTTGCATGTATGATGTCCCTAAAGAGATAGATGTTTATCTTATCTTAGTTTTGTCCCCGGTCAAGAATTATGGTGGATATTAGACAGCTATGATTCACTTGAGACTAGCATATGAGCTAGTTGAGAATGGGTTGCTAACGCAGGCATATAGGTATATCATGGGAGACATACTGGATCGACCCACTGTGAGGATTTAGCTTGGTGTCACAAGATGAAGATCACAGTGACAGAGTTACAATTGTCCTATACTTGAGGGCATTGGCCTCTATATATGGTGAATGAGGCACTTTAATAGAACCTAATGCCTCACCGTAAAAGGAAAGTCATAATGGTAATCATTGGGTGTGTCATGAGCCATATGAGAGATTCAATGTGCTAAGAGAGGATTTGCCCCTTCCTTGTGGGGGAGCTTGATGTCCACGGCACCCAATGTGGATGACTGAAAGTGTATGGCCATACCCAGGTGAGAACCTGATTTAATCATTCCATAATATTGAGATCAACAAGTGTAACATGCTTGAAGTAGGAGGAGCAAGCATGGAAGCAGGGGACGAATCGGACGAGAAAACACCTCCCCAGGATTATCTACGCCCTAAACATAGTCAGGCCGTGACTACCTATCCCCAAAATGATGATGCAGGCACGGCACCCTTCACGGCCGTTTCGCTAGCCGTGCCCGACCCAATCGAACTCAGCCGACCCCAACACGGCCAGGCCATGACGAAGGACACGGCCGTGACACAGTCAGAAAACGCGAATGTCGACACACTCCCTGGCTCGCCCATGACCTCTACCATGACGAGCGCGGCGGAAATCAAGGCATCTCATCACGCCTGTGATTAGAAGCATGACAAGGCTGTGACTGGTTGACACAACCAGACCGTGACGGAGAACACGGCCATGACACGGTCCAGAAACGTGAACGCCAACACGCCCATGATCTCCACCGTGATGAGCGCGGTGGAAATTGGGCCGCCCCATCACTCCTGTGATCAAAAACACGACAAGGCCGTTATCGGGCCGCCACCAATGTTCACGTCCGTTTCTCTGGCCGTGGCGAATTCAGACCAAGTTTAGCATCCCCGACACGCCCGTGACGAGATGCACGACTAGGCCGTGATCGCCTCGATAGGCGCAGTTTCACCTCGGCGAACCCGCTTTGACCTGCATCACCCCCTCTACCATGTTGCTCCACCTCATGGTGACCCAAAAGAGCACAACAAGGTAACATTACGGCGGTCCCAACGCACCTCTCAACCGCCGGAGCGCTTTGTGGGGGTTGTGAGCCCGTTAGCCATCCATACCGAAGTTCTTCAACCTAAAAACATCACGAGTCACCTGCTGGACGGCCCAATAATACATCTCAAGAATGAGCCACTTCGGTAGTAACTCAGCCCACAACATGCAAATTCTGCTGCTTTGTCGCGGTATGCTCCGAGCGCGTCTAACCGCCTCCGTACGAAAGACGAAGGACCATGCGACCAGCTTCATGAAATATTAGGTAGGAGTTTATTTTTCCTTGTCTTGTAGCTGCAGGTTGACCACTTTAGTGGCCTGCAAGAGTAGTTGGTTGTTAAAGTTTGTTGTCTCTAGTTGTTTTGTTTTGTTCCCGCCCCTTGATGACTCCAAATTTTATAGTATTTTTCATACTTATTTGGTAGTCTTTTGAGCCATAGTCTTACTCTTTTACTTTGCTTTTATACCCTTTTTTACCAAATACATCGGAATCTACACAATCTTTTGTTTTTTGATCAATTCCAGGTAAAAAGGCATTATTATCACTGGTTTTTGAGTAATATCAATGCATGAATGAATTCTAACCATGAAGAGGAGTCTACCCATCAAATTTCAAGTCAAAAGGATGCTCCTAGCAAAAATACGGCACTGCCGTGTAAATCTATACGGTACCATATTTTACCGCTTTCAACTAGACAAAAATACGGCACTACCGTATTTTTCCCCAGACCTTTCACGGTACCGTATTTTGGGCTGATTTCAACCAGAAGACCTAAGCATGAATATGGCACTGCCGTGTAGAAATACACGGTACCATAATTTTTGGCAATTTTGACCAGAGAAGTTCTAACAAAAATACGACACTGCCGTATGAAGCCTCACGGTGCCGTATTTTCTTACAATTCTGACCAGAAGGATTTGGCAAGAATACAGCACTACCATATTTACGAGAAACATTCTCACGGCACCGTATTATTTGCCCAGAACTCACAGAATGAAATACGGCACTGCCATATGAAGCTTCACGGTGCCGTATATTGGAACTCAGAATTCTGATTTTTCCGCCCGATTCTTGCAAAGACCATATCTTTTGATCCAGACCTCCAAATTAAGATCAGAAAGAAGGGGCGAACTCATCTTAACAATGAGAATATAACTAGACCAAAAGGAACAAATTTGAGGATCCATCCATGGCGAATTTCAGAGAGAGGCATAATTGCTAGGGTTCATCAGATTTCCTCCTACAGACCACCTCTGGCCACGAAATTTGACAGAGAGCTTCATCTAGTGAAGGAGAACATGTAGCTCAAGTTTTAGAGCATTTGGAGTTGAATCAAAGTAGAAATCAACAAAATAGCGGTGATAGTGCTGATTCCAGGCAAATACAGTCATTACAGCACCGTTTTGTAACTCTTTTCTCCTCTTTTCTCCTCTTTTCGATTCCTTATCATTCTGAGAATATGTTTTATTGTAATCCTTTCATCATGGTAGCTTAATCTTTTTATGGAACATGGGGGTGTAACCTCTTTGTTTCTTAATGTCTAGAAAACCCTAATTTTGTCAAACTGATTTTATTATGATAATTTTAATCTTGTGATTGATTGTTCTTTAATTCTCCTTTGTGTCTTAATTATCAGCACATTTTAGAATTTTGCGAAATAGACCGAGAGGTTGATTGTTTGAAATTCGGAACCCTAGGAATTATTGAGTTTGGAACTATCATAAGAGATTAGGTAGTTCTTTGAATTCTAATTTTTAGTGATTTTATTGCCATGTTGAATTTTTGATTCTTTGGATTGAGTTAATGTGTAGACTTGATTTGATATTACAAGAGATTGAATATCGAGTCGTTGGAAACCCTTCAGTAAAGCTAGTGTTGAGACTCGAATGCACGAGAGTGATATTTGAGTTTCCACTTGAGGTGATCAACCTAGAATTCGGATGCACGAGAGTGATCCTCGAGTTCTTAGTTGATGATTTACTTATTCTCAGCATTGAATAGATCTTGCGTGAGTGTGGGGATCAGTTCTTTGTATGATTGTCTGCGCGAGAGCGAGATAATTTATTTAAAAAAAAGTAAATTTTACCTTTATCATAATAGGATTAGATTGACAAATATTTATCTTAATCTAGTCATTAGAAATTAAAGTAGATGAACCCCTAGTCCCAATTTCCTCTCTGACATTTTCTCCGTGTTCTTATCGATAGTTTGATTCACTATTTTCTGATTGCCTAGCTAGCGAAAAATTGATTACTCAGTACTTGACAACAAGGTCTCTGTGGTTCGATATTTTATATTACTTCGAGTATCCGTGCACTTGCGGACACAACACCCCTCTTGTCCTATAAAAGAGGAGGTTGGGGTAGCTTCTAGGGCAGTTCTCTCATAGTGGTAGAGTTCTCCTGGAGAGTTGCGAGTGCCTCTAGCGTTTGGGATCTTGGTCAATGCCTCGATTCCTAGTTGTACTCACTGCTTTTAAAGAAGTAAATCTCACCGCCTTCGGTGGGTCAGGTTCACTTGTTTTTCAGAAGTTACTTGTGTCTTTTCCGCTGCGATTCCATCTTCTTCCCTCACCCTTCGCCCACGAGTATCCGCACATCGGAGGCGTGGACTTTCTTGTGCTCTTTGGTTCGTTTCAGGTGCATAGTTGTGCGTGCTGAACCCCGCAACCCCGCTATCGCCCCTAAGAAAACATGCTGCGCTTAAGAATTGCTATGAGGTTAGTGATTAATTTTATAGTTCTGAGTGCCGTTGCTTCTTCCCTTGTATTTGTGTTGCCCCGAATGAATTCATCACTGTTTTCATTGCATTTCGTAGCTGCATTTCCGGAACATTTTCACTTCCTTCATCTAAAGACCCTCTCCCGTTTTTGCGTACATCGTCTAACACTGTAGAGTACAGCATTAAAGACCCTCCCACCTATTGTGGCTTCAGCATTTCTGGTATCAGAGGAGTTGCACGTTCGATTCTTATCGTTCGCACGGTCCAACTCCGTTGCATAGCATATTTCAGTATTGTTTTCCCATTTCAGCACTCTACACTTAGTCATTTTTTCAGCCTTGATTGTGCATGGTGACTACACGGTGACACGTTATGTCGTCCCAATTCTCCGATACCATCCCGGAAACCCAAGCTGTGCTTGCGGCGCAAGTCCGCGCACTCACCACACGCTTTGATCCCCATGTGGGAACGACGGAAACCACTGTCCAGCAACTCGTGGCTAGCATCCATGATCTTGTTGATCGTCTAGATGCGTTGGAACGTAGGCGGCCAAGCCCGGTTCAGCCCCCTCCTTCCGCCTATCCCGCTCCCACTCGGAAGTTACCCCCGGTGGTCGTGCCCGGTCGGCGCCCACTGTTGTGATCCGCAAGTGCACGGATACTCAAACTAATAATTAAGATATCGAACCCACAGAGACCTATGTTGTCAAAAACTAAATAGGTGATTTCTTACTATCTAGGCTAATCGAAGTAGTGAGAATAGAAATCGGAAGCTAAAACAGAATTATCAGAGAGAAAAGCTGGGACTAGGATTTCGTTCACTTTAACTTTTATGACTAGATATGAATAAAGATTTCGTCAGTTCAATTTTATCATGATGAAGATGTAATTTACTTAGGATTATTTTACTTTCGTGCAAACAACCGCACAGGGATTTGTCTTCGCTTTCGCGCAAGATTCGTCCCAACACTGAAGGTTAGTAAATCATCAAACAATGAACTCAAGGATCACTTTCGTGCATCTGAAATCTAGGTTGATAATCTCTAGTGGAGTCTCGAGGATCACTTTTGTGCATCCGAGTCTCTACACTAGTTTTACTCATGGATCTCCAACGTTCCGATCCTTGCTTTCGCACAAGATCTCCACGTTTGACAAATAGACTCGATCTATAGGTTCATGTTATAATCATGGCAATTAATCTACTAGAACATATCAAATTAGATCTAACCTAAGGAAGGGATCTTAACATGCAATTCTAGGGTTCCAAGTTCTCAAGCAAATCACCTTTCAGTCTCATTGCGAAAACTCTAAAAACATAATTAGTAACATGGACTTATAGAGAGTCTAAGCACAATTATCACATGAGCAAAATCATCATGTTAAGATTAAACTCAACGAAATAGTGAAAAAGTAGTTATCTAGTCATTAGAAATTAAGTGAATTACTCCCCCATGTCCCAAAAGTACTTTAAGCTATCATCATTTAGGAATTACAATAAGTCATGGTTTCAGAGGATAAAAAATCAAAGGAAAAGAGAAGTTTAGAAAATACAGCACGGCTGTGAAGTATTTCACAGCCGTAATTTTCAAAGATCGTCGATGAACAGTGTCGGCGACTCCTTTTTCTTCGATTTCTCTTCTAATTGATTTCTTTTTGATCTAAAACTTCTGGCCTATTGCCTCCTCCTTCAGACGAAGCTTTAGTATGAAAATCACGGCCGGAGATTGTCTAGATTGAGCGCAGCGGCAAAACCCTAGGCAGCGGCGTGAATCGCAATTTCTTCCTCCACAGTCGATGAAAATTGGGGCTTCCGATGTGTCTCCGTTCCTTTCATCCAAAGCTCCCTTTTTGCTTCTTTCGGTATCCAATTTGGAGTTCTGGATCGCTCGCAATCCTCCCCGCAAGATTCGGGCGTTGAAGTTAACCCGGGCGTCGCGTTCAGAACAGGAATTACAATAGTGGAATAGTTTACGGCACTGCCGTAAAATCGCTCGAGTCTTCTGTTCTGATGTCGTCCGGGAATTACGGCACCGTAATTTAGTTTACGGTAGTGTCATAAAATCGGCTGAACTCTCTGTTCGCAAACGTCTGGCAATTACGGCCTGTGTAGTTTCTTACGGTAGTGCCGTAATATTGAGCGAAGTTTCTGTTCTGAAGCGTTCTAAATACGGTACCGTAATATTGTTTACGGTGGTCCCGTAAAATCTGAAAAACTTTCTGTTCAGAAATTATTTAAAATACGGCAGGGCTCGGATTTTACGGTAATGTCTGAAAATACGGTACCGTAAAATGGATTACGGCACTGCCGTAATTTGCCGACTTGCTTCGTTTTGCATGAAATTTCTTGGGTGACCTCCTCTTGATAATGAGAATCCTTCTATGTATTTGATTTCGCTTGAAAATGCCTAAAAATAATGCCTTTTTACCTGAAAATCATCAAAAACAGAAAAGAGTGTAGATTCTGCAGATATTGATAAAATACGACATAAAAACAAGTAAAGTCTATGAATATGACATAGAAATATCAATAAAATGGCATAGAAATCACGATGAATTTCGGTGTCATCAAACACATAAGGCTCAAACTTTGCTTGTCCTCAAGCAAAAACCAAGAAAATTCAAAAATTGATCATAGGCATAGACTTTCTCATGGAAAATAAATTTCTAACATACAATCACCAATGAAAATTCTTCATTAATTGCATCATAAAATTTTAAAACAGATATATCATCTTCTAAATCTAATTCTCAAGATTCACAACTTAGTCAAATAAAACTTCGCAACTTGCATAAAAGAAAGAATTTCAATCTCAATACTTTATCCAATTTTTAGTTTAGGCTTATCATACCTTTGCTTACAGGAATAGGGTATCCAAAATCTTTTTCCACTCGTATTTTTCTTTTTCTTTTTGTCTTTGGATGGTATGTACCTACATGGATATATACTTTTTATTTCTTTTTGCATCAATCACATTCTCTAATTTGATTACCACCTTTTTTCTGGTGACGAAATTGGAGTAAACTGACCACATAGTCAGTGTAATAGAACTCATGTCTTTTTAGTATTGGGAATCTTTACCAAAGACAGCGGAGTTAATGTGAATAGATTCCTCTCATTTCTTTTTAGACTTCAACCCATGTCATTCGGTACCACTGTCAATTTTACACAGTGCCAAGTAGGGGAGTCTCTCACTATTTTTGTGGATTTTGGATTCTGTTTCCCAACAAATAGTAAAATAAATAAAACCTCAATTAGATTAGTCAGTCAATATCAATTCAAGTATTCATACTCATATGCTGATTTTATTCAAGAAGTAGTTTCACTTTTTAAATCAAAATTTCAAACAACATATCTCCCTAAAGTTTTACTCCTCAACCAATGAATAATTTCAAAAGTAGATATGTATAAGAGAAATAAATTTGACATGATAGGCCTTATTCTAGTCTCAATTTTGGATTCACTCATCAACATCAAACATCAATCAAGCCATATACAATAATCCCAAAGGTAGAGCAAGGCCACAAATCAATCATCTAAATCAAAAGATTATCATGTAGATGAAGTAGTGGTGGTAGACACAAAAGCATGAGTCAATGATGAAACCCAAAAGGTGAACGGGAGAGGATACTTACAAAACCTTTTGTGCCGAGTTTTCTTTTTCTTCTCTTCTCCGTGCTTCTTTTTCAGAAATAAAAATTAATTCTAAGATAAAACTAAGATAAAAGTAAATAAAAGGAAGTGAACTAAAGTTAGAAAGCTTGGGTTGCCTCCCAAGAAGCGCTAATTTAAAAGTCTTTAGCTTGACCCTTTAACACTCAGACTTGATCGTGGTTCATCTAAATAAAAACTCTCTTTTTCTTCAATTAGCCCTTTTTGATAATAGTGCTTAAGTCTCTGACCATTAACCTTGAATTCTCCTGTTTCTTCACTCCATACATCCACGGCTCCGTAAGGATAAGCTTTCTTTACCTGAAAAGGACCAGACCATCGAGACTCAAGTTTTCCAAGAAAAAGTCTCAATATAGAATTGAATAAAAGAACAAAGTCACCTGGTTGGAAATCTCTCCTGAAAATATGTCGATCGTGCCATCTTTTTGTCCTCTCCTTGTAAATTTTTGCATTCTCATATGCAGAGAGTCTAATCTCATCTAGCTCATTCAATTGTAATTTCCATTTTTCCCCCGCACTCTTTAAATCGAAATTCAGCATCTTGATTGCCCAGTATGCTTTGTGTTCAAGTTCCACAGGCAGGTGACATGATTTTCCATAAATCAATTGAAACGGAGACATACCTGTTGGTGTTTTGAAAGCAGTCCGGTATGCCCACAAGGCATCATCAAGTTTGAATGCCCAATCTTTCCTAGTGCTTGACATGGTCTTTTCTAAAATTCCCTTGATTTCTCTATTTGATATTTCCACTTGTCCACTTGTTTGAGGATGATAAGGTGTTGCCACTCTATGATTCACTCCATATTTTCTAAGTGAGGCTGAAAATTTGTGTTCTATGAAATGTGAGCCTCCATCACTGATTACTACCCGCAAGGTCCCATACCGTGGAAATATGATCTTTTTGAAAAATTTAGCAACAACTCTTGAATCATTGGTTGGTTAAGCAAGAGCTTCAACCCATTTTGAAACATAATCAACTGCTACCATAATGTACTTGTTACCTCCTGAAGATGGGAAAGGTCCCATAAAGTCTATCCCCCAAACATCAAATATTTCAACTTCAAGAATGTTGGACAGTGGCATCTCATGTTTTCTACTAATGTTCCCCGTTCTTTGACATCTATCACAAGATAACACAAAGTTTCTAGCATCTTTGAAAATGTTAGGCCAATAAAATCCTGATTGTAACACTTTATAAGCAGTCTTTTCAGTACCGGCATGACCACCATAAGAGGTTCCATGACATTGGCACAAAATATCTGTGATTTCTTCTTCAGGTACACATCTTCTAAAAATACCATATGTACATCTTCTAAATACATAGGGCTCATCCAAAAAATAGTGTTTTACCTTAGCCAAGAACTTCTTCCTTTTTTGGTAGTTCAAATCAGGAGGAAAAACATTAGCAACAAGGTAATTTACTATATCAGCATACCAGGGAGCTCTGATCTGTTCAATGGTTAAAAGCTGTTCTTCAAGGAAGGAATCATTAATCTCATTATTCTTTTCAGTGTCTACCATTATTCTTGAGAGATGATCTGCAACAAGGTTTTCTGATCCCTTTTTGTCTTTAATCTCCAAATCAAATTCTTGCAGAAGTAAAATCCATATGAGTAATCGTGGTTTGCTATCTTTTTTCTGCATTAAGTATTTCACAGCTGCATGGTTAGTGTATACTACCACTTTGGAGTTAATTAAGTATGACCTAAATTTATCAAAAGCAAATACTATGGCTAATAGTTCTTTCTCAGTGGTGGTGTAAT
>JANTFE010005356.1:0-11362 GCA_027562315.1 Costus pulverulentus
TCCTATAACCCTAGTTCCGCAAGAAGAAAATTTTATGCGCCATATGCTTTAGGGTTATGCTCCCCCTAGAAGGGGACCCCCCTTATCTTAAGGGGTACTTTCACATATACACCAACAGCTCTCACGCAGTCAATTTACAAAGAACGATCCTCACTATCGTGCAAGATCAATTCAATGTTTAATATAAGTAAACTTCAATAGAGAGATTAAGAATCACTCTCATGCATTCCATCTCAATGTCAAGATCTCAAGCAAAACTAAGTATTCTCATACCTTAGTTTCACAGGTTTTACTTAAGGTTTTCGAACAATCCAATTCTATCTCTAGCATATTTTAAAGTCTAAGACAATAATAATTTCTAGATCAAAACATCAACAAGTCAATAAGCTTCTAAAATATAAAGATACACAACTAATCTCTTACAATGAGCTCCTAACATAAAGTCTAGGGTTCCAAGTTTTGCGTATCATCTTCTCAGCCCATAGCACAAAACTCTTACACATGTTAACGATTGAAACTAGAGACGATTAAAGACATTAATCACTTAAGTAAAATTACCATACCAAAAATATCATGATGTAATAAAAGTCATCTGGTCATTGTAATATCAAGGAGATTACACTCTTTGTCCCAAAAGAAAGTTTAAGCTAACATGATGGAAGAATTATAGCAAAACATGGTTTTAGAATGATTAGAAATCGAAAGGGAGGAGTAAAAGTTACAAAACCGGGCTGTAATCAAAATTACAGCCTGTAATTTGTGTAGAGCCGCGATGAACAGTGCACGCGACCACGTTTTCATTGATTTCTCCCATGATCGGCCTCCTCTCCCTCTGAAACTTCTGTGGTGTGTTCTCCTTCCTCAGGCGAAGCTTCCTTTCAAATATCAAGGTTCGATCCCTAGCAACGGCGCCAAAAACATGTTGTAGTCCGCAAGTACACGGATACTTCGAAGTAATAAAAAGATATCGAAGCACAGAGACCTACGTGTTAAGTATCAAATAGTTGTTTTCTCACTAGCTAAGCAAATCGAATATGATGAAAGCACAAATAGAAATTGCACGAAATATTAGAGAGAGAGACTGGGACTTGGGTTTCATCTGTTGGGAAACCCCGGGGACATTTTACAATTTTTCAGAGTTATAAGCATACATACATACATTGCACAGCGGAAGAATGTCCCCGAAACAGGCCGGTCCCAAAAACCCAGTGAAGATCGCAAGCAAGAGAGTCGACACGATGAGTTAGGAAATACCTTAGAGCAAGATGAGGTCAATGTTGTGATAGGTGCCCAAGCGTGCGCCCTCTGCAGTCTCACACACACGGATGCCTCGAGTCCTCTTCTTCCATGCCCGGTGCTAGCCTCGGGAAGAAGATCCAAGCCTTAGGGAGATGCTCCAATCACCTTGCGCCACCACCAAGGAGGGATGCGCCAAAGAGGATGAAGAGGAGAGGAAACCATCAAGAGCTTTCTTCACTTGCGCCAAGGAGAAGAAAGGAAGAAGACTTGCGGCCACTTGATGGAAGAGGAAGAGGTTGTGCCAAAGATGTTCGTTGCTCGCACCCCTCTTGATGTGTTCACGCCTCCAAGGATGAATACTTTTAAGAGGGGGCGGCTAGGGTCACATATATAGGGCAAGTGGCGGTTAGGGCAAGGGCTATGATCATGACAAGTGTAGAGCTAAGATGAGGAGGTTTGATGCAAGGAAAGTCTCCAAGACTTTACCATAAACTTCATTCAACCTATCGATAATTGCACAAGCACCATATCAGCCCAAGACATACCATAGAGGCATGCATTCCATCCAAGGAAGAAAGGGAAGGCGCCCTTTACTTCCATAATGAAGCAAAGTCGCCAACATGACCCCATTATGCCCCTAGGCGCTTAATGGTTCATGTTTCTCCCCATTATACCCTTTTAGCCTCATTGGATAATGAGCTAGCCCAAACTTCATCATATGGGTTGATTAAGCATTTGGATCGAATCCAATGCAACCCTAATCCAAATGTGACCAACCATGGTCAAATACGGGTCAACCTGCCAAAAATGAAGTTTGGTTCCAATAACATTCTTCCATCTCATCAGGCCCATTGGCGCTGATGAAATCTCCCAATTAGATCCGAGTTATCCAATAACTCGATCATAAGGCTTCCCGATCAATATGAGAACTCGAGTATCAAGGTGTGCGACCCTGTAGGTCCCTTTGTCGTTGGCAGTGCTGACCAAATGTCACCACAAGTAGTGAGTGGCACCTAGCAGTGCATCGCTACTATCCAAGTCATCGGAATGGATATCGACATCGACATTCCCATCATTGCAACAAGGTACAGATGCATTACAGTCTCTTTGCCGAACTGATATCCGATTGGACAAGTGTGTCACCACTTGTTTTCACCCAATCACATGGTTATGACTAAATCAGGTTCTCACCTGGGTATGGCCATACACTTTCAGTCATAGAACCATAAAGGAGCTCCATGGATATCATACTTCCCTTAGGAAGGGCCAAATCCTGTGTCTGTCCATTGACCTTCTCATATGGGTCATGACATTCTCAATGACAACCGTTATTACCTCCCAACTATGGCGAGGTGTTAGGTTGTATCAAAGCAAGTCCCTAACCATATAGAATGATCAATGACCTCAAGTCAAGGGATCAATGCATCTCCTGTCACTTGTGAGGATAACTCATGACACCAAGTCATAGCCTCACAGCGGGTCTTTCCAGTATATACTCTAATGATATACCCATGTGTCTGCGTTAGCACCACGTGCCTAACCAGCCCACATACCAGTCTCACAAGTACCATAGCTGTCCCATATCCACTAAGGTACATCGACTAGGGACTATAGTTCGAGCACAGATCCAAACTGTCTCCAGGGACATTATCATGTTAGTACATATACACAGATGTAAACAAACATAGATAATGACAATGCCAGAATGATATAAATATCAGGGTCAAGTAGTACATAAGTGGACCAAGATTAGGTCCTAGGGCATATACACCAACATCATCCACCTTAATTTCCATGACTAGATATGAGTAGATGTTCATCAATCAAATTTCATTATGATAAAGATATAATTTACTTCGTAAAGAAATCATCTCGCTCTCGCATAGACAATTTACAAAGAACTAATCATCACTCTCATGCAAGATTTATTCAATGTTAGATATAAGTAAATCATTGACAAAGAACTCAAGGATCACTCTCGTGCATTCGAATTATAAGTCAATCATCTCAAGTGGAAAGTCAAGGATCACTTTTGTGCATCCAAATCTCAACACATGTTCTACTTATGGTTCTCCAATGATCCGATACTTGATCTGTCACAGTATCATCACGTTTATCACATTAACTCGATCCTAAATTCAGATTATTAACATGGCATTGTACTTCTAAAATTGAGAAAAAAGAACAAACCTAATTTCTTACGATGAGTTCATAATATTCAATTTTAGGGTTCCAAGTTCTCAAGCAAATCACCTCTCGGTCCATATCGCAAAAACTCTGAAGCATGCTAACAATATGAATCTTCAGAGAATTAAAAGCGTTCATCACATAAGTAAAATTATCATAGTAAAGTTATAATGACGAAATAAAAATTATCTAGTCATATAAAATTAAGGGGATTTCACCCCATGTCCCAAAAGAATGTCTAAGCTAGCATGGATGAAGAATTACAATAAACCATAGTTCAAATTGATCAAAAATTGAAAATAAGGGGAAAATCAACTAATAGAATGGCTGCAATGAAAATTATGGCCGTAATCTTGCGAGTGAACAGTGTCGACGCCTCTTTTTTCACTGATTTCTCTTCTGATCGACCTCCTTTCGCTCTGAAACTTCTGGGGTACCCTCTCCTCCTCCAGGCGAAGCTTTCTTGTGAAAATCGCTACCTGAGGTGGCCTCTAAGCCTCTCGGCGTGAGGCCATGCCCTAAGGATGCCTCCCTTGATTTCTCTCTAGATAGTGGATAAAATTAGGGCTTTTGCTCCCCTTGTCTTCTCGTCATTGAGACGAGTTTAAAGCTTCTTTTGGATCTCAATTTGGTGCCCTAAATCTCAAGAAATCATCTTTTTAAATTTCCAACGGAAGAATCAAGAAATTGGGCCCAAAATTACAGTACCGTGAAATATATTACGGCAGTGCCATAATTTCTTTTGTATATTTTTGGGTGGAAATTATGGTAGTGTAATATTTATTATGGCACTGCCATAATTTTGCTTCTGTGCTTTCTGGGGCAAAAATTATGGTACCATAATATTTATTACACCGGGGGTGTAATTTTTTAAATTTGCTCCGATTTGCATGAAAATAGACAGGCGGCTTCATCTCGGTGTCTAGAATCCATTGGTTTGTTCAAATCTTTCAAAATCCATCAAAATATGACACTTTTTACCTAAAAATCATCAAAAAGAAGAAATGGTGTAGATTCCGCAATATTTGACAAATAGGGCTTAAAAACAAGCAAAAGAGCATAAATATGACACAAAAGACTAATGAAATGACACACAATATGCTATGAATTTTGGTGTCATCAGCAACCAAAGAAGCCATTTGGATAAGGAAGTTCATTTCTGAGCTTCAGGTGGTTCAAACTACTATGGATCCGATTGTGCTCTATTGTGATAATAATGAACTAAATGCACAGGCGAAGGAACCATGGTCTCATCAAAAGTCCAAACACATACTCAGGAGATTTTCACTTTATCAAAGAGATCAGTAATTGAGGTGATGTCAAGATTAGCAGAGTTGACAAAGAGAACAATCTAGCAGACCCACTAACTAAGGCTTTGGCACAGCAGAAGCATGATGGTCATACGAGGGACATGAAGTTGAGATTCCTCAACCACCAGGTCTAAGTGCAAGTGGGAGATTGTTAGTGTTTATGCCATAAAACGTGTCATTGGTCTATCTTTTGTACTACATGACATTTATATTTCTTATATACATCATTTTGGCATTGTCCTTATTATGCTTTGTTTACATATGCGATTATGTACTTACATGATAATGTCCCTGGAGACATATTGGATCTGTGTTCAAACTCTTGTTCCTAGTCAAGTACCTGAGTGGATATGGGACAGCTCTAGTACATGTGAGACTAGTATATGGGCTGTTTAGACACAAGGTGCTAACACAGACATATGGGTATATCAGTGGTGGATACACTATATCAACCCCCTATGAGGCTATGACTTGGTGTCCTGAGTTATCCTCACAAGTGATGGCAGATGTATGGATCCCTTAACTTGAGGCCATTGACTCTTCTATATAGTTAGGGACATGCTTTGATACAACCTAACACCTCACCGTAGTTGGGAGGTCATAACGGTTGTCAATGAGTAAGTCACAACCCATATGAGAAGATAAATGGATAGACAGAGGAATTGTCCCTTCCTGAGGGAAGCTTGATATCCACGGGCCCCCTATGGTAGCATGACTAAAAGTGTATGGTCATACCTAGGTGAAAGCCTGATTTAGTCATGACCATGAGATTGGGTGAAAACAAGTGGTGACACACTTGTCCAATCAGATATCAGTTTGGCAAAGAGACTATAATGCATTGGTATCTTGTTGCGATGATGGGGATGTTGATGTCGATATCCATTCCAATGACTTGGGTAGCAGCGATGCACTGTTAGGTGCCACTCAGTACTTGTGATGACCTTAGTTTATCACTGCCAAAGTCAGGGGAACCTACAGTGTCGCACACCTTGATACTCGAGTTCTCGTATTGATCAGGTAGTCTTATGATCGAGTTATTATATATCTCGGATCTACTTGGGAGATTTCATCAGCGCCAATAGGCCTGATGAGATGAAAGAGATTTATTAGAGCCAAACTTTATTTTTGGCAGGTTGACCCAAAATTGACCATGGTTGGCCACATTTGACTTTAGGTTGCATTGGATTGGATCCAATGGCTTAATCAACTTGTGTAATGATGTTTGGGCTAGCCCATTACCCAATGGAGTCTTATAATAAGTTGTCATGAAAAGATAAGAGTGCATAAGGGTATAATGGGAAGAAATCATACACATTAGCGCCTAAGGGGCATAATGGGGTGATGGTGGCGCATTAGGCTTGATTAGGAAGGCTTTAGGCGCCTATCCCTCTTCCATGGATGGAAAGCTTGCTTCTATGGCAAGTGATGGGGCGCATATGGCTTATAGGACTTGTTTGGCAAGTACTAGGTGCATATGGTTGATGGGAAGATGATTATGGTAAAGGGTTGGAGTCTTTCCTTATCATCTAACCCTAATTGGCCTCCCCACTTACCCTAGCCGCATATCTCTTTGTGCATTGTGCCTATATCACTTGTCGTGCCACCCCTTGCTTGGATGATTATCTTGATATGCGAAAGCTTCTCCCATCTATTTGTGTGTGCAAAATTAAAGGTGAGAGCAAGGGACCTTGGTGCAATCATCTTCCATAGAGCCACTAGCCTTCTTCTCTATCTCCTCTTGGCGCAAGAAGGACTAGTACTTGGCAGTATCTTCTCCCTCATCCTTCTCATTAGCGCATCTTCTCTAGAAGGTGGCGCAAGTGGTGTAGAAGGACTCCAAGGCGTGGATCTTCTTCCCGAGGCTAACACTGAGCGTGGAAGAAGTGGACTCGAGCATCAGCTGTATGTGAGACTGCAGAGGGCGCAAACTTGGGTGCCTACATCGGCATTGCTCTTCATTGCTTTGAGGTACTTTCTCCTTACATCGTGTCGACCCCCTCACATGCAACGATCCTCTGGGTTTTTAGTACCGGCTTGTTTCAGGGATTTGCTTCCGCTATACTTGTATTAAAAATTTTAAAATCCCCGGGTTTTCCCTACACTGGCTCTTTCTCTACATAACAGATTGATGAAAGGGGCAAGGGAGACCTCTCGATGCTCTGAACCACCCACCACACACTACCAAAGTTCCCCAGACTTTGCCACCATATTTCTCTAGAGTTCACTAGAGGTTGCTTGAAATCGATGCTAAAAAACTATGAGGTGGAAGATCGCTGGAAAGCTCAGTGGGATTAAATCGTTGGCTCCGTCATAACTCAATGAGTTGGAGCAGAGATAGGGATGAACTCCTTGATGCTGAACCACCTACACCACACCATTGATCGTTAGAGTAGAGTTTGCTAGAGATAGCTACCGATCGCCAGTGCCGAAAGGGAGGGGGAGCTAGAGTCTCAATCGAACGAGAGGGGAATGCGGGCGAGAGGACAGACCGAAGAAGCAAAGAAGATGCAGCTCTCGACTGAAATTCCCCGATATGGTGACTATTCGCCTTCCCCCTCTGCCAGCTCACCAGCGACGTCGATGAACCCACATTCTCCACCTATCTCCACATCAGCGAAGGGGGGGGGGACACGTGGCTCCAGCTTGGCATCCACATGTTCTCATTGTCGCCCATTGATGTCATGCATTTATATTGGATTTTGAGCCTATTTCATATATATTTTTGAGACTTAATTTCTTACTTTTGACTGTATTTTGGATCATACTAGTAAAATTGTTCAAAATTTGCACTACTTTTCATTTGTGTTAAAATGCAGGGGATATTGCCCAATTCTTAAGGATTTTTGGAAGATTCGAGGTTATGAGATGATTCCTGATGTTATAATGAGACCACATGTCAAATTTGTGGCGAAATGGAGCTATCTACTACAAACACAGCTAGCCTGTGCATCCATGCACGACTATGAATGTTTCGGTCGAAGAAATTGTTCCCTGACTGAGACATGCATGTCCAAGCCACGCATCCATGCATGGCTATGATAGCTTCAGTCAACAAGTTCAGATCTTGGCCGAGACATGCACTGGTCGGCCATGCATCCATGCACGGTCGTGGACGCTTCAGATGGCGAACTCGATCCTGCACCGAGACATGCACGGCCGTGTCTAGTTCCGCTTGACTTGACCTTCCTCCCGTTTTGGAGGATTCAAAAGGCAGGATTAGGAGATATTTTAGGAAAACCTTCATAACTTGGTGGAGAAGAGATCTAGAGATAAAAGGAAGATTTTTGGAAGATTTTCGTGTTTGAACTTTGGCAAGGCGATGACTAAGGCAAAAGGAAGAAGACCATTGCGTTTCTAGGTGATTTTGGATCAATTTCTTCATTATCTTCACACAGGAGCATTCAAGCTATCCTCTCCTGTGGTAGATATATTGTTTACCTTTTATTCAAATATATTTTGTAACAGAGCTTATGCTTTCCACAATGAGATATGTAGCTTAAACTCATCTTTGGGACTCGGTCATAGCCTGTAGAATGGATATTTGGTTTTAACATTTTATAAATCTTAGCCTTGGATTTTTATCATTGCTTATTCAATCTTGGTTGTACATATTTTGTATATTTACTTTGGCTGAGCCTTTTTACACATCTTTGATATTATGAGATGAACTGAAAGGTGAATCGCAATTCCCGATCCACTTAGATTGAACTAGTGATCTTGATCACGAAAGTAAGTAAAGGTAACTCGAGGATTTTAGTGATTTATCATAGAAAGTAGGAGATTGACTTGGATAGGTACCAGATGGTGTTGTTGAAAGGGGGCAATCCGTACAAGTGGATAAATTGCCATAACCATTTTTTATTTTTGGCTTTGATCATTTTATGTTCTATCTTAATCCTTCAATGGGGTGAAACCCAATGTCCTGATCTGTCTGGAAATTGTATTTCACCCAAAGTAGTTGTTGCACTTTTGAACCGATTTTGCTTATTTGATTTAGTTAAATTCAACTATAAAACACATTTACGTTTGTTTAGCTAACAATTATGCGATTGAACGGTACTTGACACTTAGTCCCTGAGGATCGATATTTTTATTATGCGATAGAAACCGTGCACTTGCGGTTAACCTGTCAAGTTTTTGGCGTCATTGCTAAGGACTAAGGTTTTCTAATATCTACTCTATCTTATTGACTCAATCGTAAGATTGATAGACTAGAAATTTTGTTCATTTTAATTTTAGTTACATTTTAGTTTCTTTTTCTATATTTCATTATATCTAGCTTTCTTTAAGCTATTTTTACCTTTTGGGTGACTAATTCAGTTTATGCCAAAAAATCTTAGAAAAAGAGAATTACTACCAGAGGATCTAGAAATTGAACGAACATTTCATATTCTAAGGAAATTCAAAGAGTTAAAACTTGAGGAAGTTAGCTTAGAAATTGAACCCAATGACACGCTTGCATCTCATGCTATCGGTCATTGCAAGAGTCAATGTCACCACACGCTAGGGTCATCATTGCAGGCTGATCAAATGCTATCTACTACTCCCATTCTCGCAAGCCCAAATCTAATTTGGGCTCGAGATTTGGTCAATTTTGACCTAGTCAATGACCCAAGTTGACTAGTCAAAATTGGGTCTACCGTTTATTATGTACATGGTGTTTATGATGTCTATGACAATTATTTTAAATATTATTGAAATAATAAATTTCTATATTATTTTAATTTTGTCTAAAATATTTAGGATATCGATAATAAACTAGTAATGAATTGGAATAGAAATTATTTACAAGTATAATTCAATAAAGTATAAATCTATTATGTTTAATTGAATTGTTTAATATATATACAGTTTTGTTCCTAATTTTTTAACAATTGCTTGCTTGGTTGATTGTTCAGAATTTGGGTTAAAGTTTAGAGGTTATGGATTCAATCCTTGCTCGGGCAAAATAATTTCTCTGCAGTTGATTTTAAAAACTATCTAGTCATGTTATTTAACAAAACATGACATGTGTATGGGTGGCACCCTATGTTTTAAATAGATCTCAGGGGCCACGGGGTTGTGTCAAGAAAGTGTTACGAGTCTTGGTATTTTCTCATAGCAGTGATGCTAATGGCTGGAAACTTAGGCGAGGGGAGAGGGAAGCGTGGTGCACTTCTCTAGTTCCACACATACATACGCACCATCAGGGTGTCAAACGATGGTAGCAAATAGCTAGAGGCATTCGCGCGTGTGATGCGGCCGCAAGTTAATGGCTTTATCGAAGTAATAAAAATAAGATCGTTCCCAACGAGAATCTGGCAGTTAAGTACCGATTACACGATTGATCTATAACTAGACGATTCGAAGTGTGATTTTTTTTGTTTTGAAACTTCAAATTATGAAAAGAAGTAGAGATAGTGTTTTGGGTAATAATCAAATTAGAGAAAATCGGGACATGAGGTTTCACCACACTAACAATTATGAATTTACTGAAAATATATCTTTGAACAGTATATTATAGTAATGAAAGAAATTTTTCCTAATATACAAATTACCTCCTCCCGAAGTATAATCCAATATCTATTTGTATTAATTCCATACTCTCATGATAATTAACATAAATAGACCCATTAAGTTATGTGAAAAAACATAAATATCCATCAAATGAATCCAAACTACTCTCATGATTTGATTCGTAGGTTTGAAAAGAATAGTTCCGATGTTGCGATTCACCTCTCGGTCCTTCTCACAACGTCTAAGACGTAAACATATTTGATCAAAGTAAATTACAGAATAAACATAATTCTAATCAAATCAACTGTATAAAAATCATGACAAAAATTGAAAACAATAGATTTGATCCATAAATCGTCAAAGGGTTACACCTCTAATCCCGAAAAACAGTTTAAGTGTTCATGTTCTTTGAATACAGCAACTTTAGTGATGAATTCAACATGTAATCTCAAATAAATTACAAAGAGACATTAGGAAAGTAATTAGAACTCTTCCTTTTGATCTGGTGATGAGGATGAAGTGTCAAATCCCCTCCTTTGCGTGATCTCTCATCGGAATTCTACTCATAAATTGATTTTCGCCCTAGCCGCCACCTCTGTTCGTGTTCGTCCATACAAGCCCCCTAAAATCTTCCAAAATCCTTCCTTTTATAGTTTAATTATTGTATAACCCTGAAAGACCCCTAAATCTAAGGGGGCCGAAACCCTAAGGGTGGCGCAAAAGAAAGTTTTCGCATGGGAAGCTAGGGTTTCAACAATAATCGCATATATGTTTATATGATCAACCTCTTATAGTTAGGAATCATACCATAGCCATTTCTATTGGATGGTGTCAAGGAAGAAGAGATTCGAATGAAACTCCTCCAAAAGGTGCGCACTCAAGGTGATGCCGCCTACTCCTTGAGATCCTTGTGCTAGCAAGGTTCTTCAAGGGTCTTTGATCGAATCAAAGGGATGAGATGTCTTTTTCCACTTGGCCGAGACCTCTCCAAGACGTGAAGGAAGCTTTTCCACCCGTGAGACAGCGTCGAGAGCAAGAGTCAAAAACGTATTGGCGTTCTCGAGAGGTGGCGCATTAAGACTTACTAAAAATAGCAAGCCATGAAGAGCATGCGCCCACTTCTTCATAAC
>JANTFE010005377.1:10321-36045 GCA_027562315.1 Costus pulverulentus
TCTGATCGTTGGATCCATCGGAAAGAACAAATCTTCGTCTACAAGCAGGACTAATCTGTTTGAATTTTGGTTCATTTGATCCTAATGCAACCTATAGTTACTTTTCTTTAATAATACTTTTATGCAATCCTAGAATTTTGGCTGCTTCATGAATATGTTGTTTCTAAAAATTAAAAATAATAATAATAATAATAATAATCAGACTCTAGTTAGTATCATATTTCGTGTCTCCACCCCACATCAGGATGGCGCCACTATGATCCGGTTGAAGAAAACACCTTGTTGTCTTGATGAAACCTTAACCTATTGTTGTATCCCAACAAGTAGGTAGACAAAAACTTATCTCTGGTAACGTGGCCAAAGCTTTGTTGTTTAGCATACAGCGACTTTGTCAGTCCCTGACACGGCTCCAAAAACTTGTGGTGTCACCAAGCTTGTTGTGTCCGCATGTGCACGGAGATACTCGAAGTAATAAAATAGATATCGAACCCACATAGACCTATGTTGTCAAGTACCAAATAATTAATTTCTTACTATCTAGGCAATCGAAATAGTGCAAACGAGTAATCAAAGACTAAAACGGAAATGTCAGAGAGAGAAGCTGGGACTAGGGCTTCATTCACTTTAATTTTTATGACTAGACATGAATAAAGATTTCGTTAGTTTAATTTTATCATGATAAAGATGCAATTTACTTAATAAAAGGATTATCTCACTCTCGTGCTGACAATCATGCATAAACCAATCCTCACTCTCGCGCAATATTTATCCCAAGCTGAAGATAAGTAAATCATCAAACGAAGAACTCGAGGATCACTTTTGTGCATCCGAATTCTAGGTTGATAATCTCTAGTGGAATCTCAAGAATCACTTTCATGCATCCGAGTCTCAACACTAGTTTTACTCAGCTTGGGTGGAAATCATCCGCAATTTTGGTACCATGATCTTCGTTATGGCAGTACCGTAATGTCAGCAATTTCATGGGTGGAAAATTGACTCAAATTACAGTACTGTAAATTCCTCCATGGTAGTACCGTAAACGTCATTAAATCTCTGTCCAAAAATGCTAAAAAATATGACCCGTAAAGATGTTGGTGTGTATGCCCTAGGACCTAGTTTTGGTCCATCTTTGTACTACTTAACATTGATATTTATATCATTCTGGCATTGTCATTATCTATGTTTGTCTACATCTGTGATTGTATACTTACATGATAATGTCCCTGGAGACAGATTGGATTTGTGCTCAAATGATTGTCCCTAGTCGATGTACCCGAGTGGATATGGGATAGCTCTTGTCCTTGTGAGACTGGTATATGGGCTGGTTAGGCACGAAGTGCTAACACAGACATATGGGTATATCAGTGGTGGATATACTGGATAGACCCATTGTGAGGCAATGACTTGGTGTCATGAGTTATCCTCACAAGTGATAGGAGTTGCATTGATCCCTTGACTTGAGATCATTGGCCATTCTATATGGTTAGGGACATGCTTTGATACAACCTAATACCTCGCCATAGTTGGGAGGTAATAACAGTTGTCATTGAGCATGTCACGACCCACATGAGAAGGTCAATGGGCAGACATAGGATTTGCCCCTTCCTGTAGGAAGCTTGATAACAATGGAGCTCCTCTATGGTTCTATGACTGAAAGTGTATGGCCATACGCAGGTGAGAACCTGATTTAGTCATAGCCATGTGATTGGATGAAAATAAATGGTGACACTCTTGTCCAATTGGATATCAGTTCGGCAAAGATACTATAATGCATCTGTACCTAATTGCGATGATGGGGATGTCGATGTCGATATCCATTCTGATGACTTGGGTCGCATTGATGCACTACTAGGTGCCACTCACTGCTTGTGGTGACCTCAGGTCAGCACTGCCAACGTCAAAGGAACCTACAGGGTCGCACATCATGATGCCCGAGTTTTCATATTGATCGGGTAGCCTTTAGATCGAGTTATTAGATAAGTCAGATCTATTTGGGAGATTTCATCAGCGCCAATGGGCCTGATGAGATAGAATAAACTTATTAGGGCCAACTTCCATTTTTGGCATATTGACCAAATTTACCATGGTTAGCCTCATTTGACCTTGGGTTAAAGTGGATTGAATCCAATAGCTTGGTTAACATGCATAATGGATTTTGGGCTAGGCCCATTAATTAGTTGGGCTCACTAATAAGTTGTCATGAAGAGATTAGAGGCTTAAAGGGTATAATGGGGAGAATAATATCTCAAGGGCGCATGAAGAATCCTAGTTGGACTAGGATTTGCGCCTATCTTAGATATGGCATCTTCAAGTGATCAAATTGGATTAGGATTTGATCCAATCACTTAAGATATTGATTGAGATTTAATTGGGCATAAGTGGGGCTGATTATTAACATAATTAAGAGTCCTAATTGGATTAGGACTTGTGCCCATCCCGATTAGGAAACTCCTATCCTTGCCTAGACTTGGTCTTGACGCATGGATGAGGAATATACTTCTTTAGGAAAGGCTTGGGCGTATGCTTGCTTAGGTAAGTCAATGGTGCATGTAATTAAGGGATCTAATCATGATATTAATTCATTTAAGTCCCTAGATTAATGCCCTAATTACCTCATCCCTAAACCGCCTCTTAACCCCTATTTAAAGGGACCAAGCCAACCCTCTCTTTTGTTCAACTTCTTGGAGGCGTGGACAACTTGAAGGGGCAACGGCTTGGAATCTTGGAGCATCTCTTCTTCCATCAAAGGGCACAAGCAAACTTCTTCTTGCTCCTTCTCCCTTTCCTTGGCGCAAAGGAACAAGAAGGCTTCGGCTTCCTCTCCTCTTCATCCTCCTTGGCGCATCCCTCCTTGGTGGTGGTGCAAGGTGATTGGAGGACTCTCCTAAGGCGTGGATCTTCTTCCCGAGGCTAGCACCAGATGAGGAAGAAGGGAACTCGAAGCATCCGTGTGTGTGAGACTGCGGAGGGCGCACACTTGGGCGCCTACATCGGCATCACTCAAAATTGCTTCTAGGTATTTTTCTATCTCATCGTGTCGACTCCCTCGCATGCGATCTTCACTGGGTTTTTGGAACTGGCCTATTTTGGGGACATTCTTCCACTGTACTATGTAATTTGTAATGTATATCTCTGAAAAATTGTAAAATATCCACGGGTTTCCCAACAAAAGATTGTTACGGCAGTGTCGTAATCTCTTCAAATTCTCTGGTCAAAAAAAATCTCAAAATACGGCACCTCTTGGGAATTACGGCAGTACCGTGATTTTGATCTGTGAGTGCAGTCAAATTACGGTACCGTAATATCCATGATGGGGGTGCCATAATTTGCTCTAAAGCTCTAATTCTTTTGAATTTTGACGTGTGATCTCCTCTTGATGTTGTGAATTCATCTATGCATCTGGATTGCTTGAAATCAACTAATAATCATGCCTTTTTGCCTAAAAATCATTAAAAATAGAAAAGAGTGTAGATTATGCAAATATTGATAAAAAAAGGCATAAAAATAAGCAAAGTTTATGAATATGACACAAAAATACCAATAAAATGACACAAAATTTACTATAAATTTCGGTGTCATCAAATACATAAGGCTCAAACTTTGCTTGTCCTCAAGCAAAAACCAAAAATTTTTAAAAACTGGTAATTGGCATAGACTTTCTCATGGAAAATAAATTTCTAACATACAATCACTAATGAAAAATTCCCATCAATTGAGTCATAAAATTTTAAATAGACATATCATCTTCTGAATTCAATTCTCATGATCCACAACTTAGTCAAATAAAACTTTGTAACTTGTAGAAAAAATAGAATCTCAATCTCAAGACTTCACCCAATTTTTAGTTTAAATCTATTATACTTTTGTTTACAGAAATAAGATATCCAAAATCTTTTTCCACTCAAAATTTTCTTTTCTATATTTTTTTATTTTTTATTTTTTATTTTTTATTTTTTATTTTTTTTGGATGGCATATACCCACATAGATAAATATTTTTTATTCTTTTTGCATCATTCACATTCTCTAATTCGATTACCACCTTTTTTTCTGGTGACGAAGTTAGAGTACACTAACCACATAGCCAATGTAATAGAACTCATGTCTTTTCAGTAGAAAGAATTTTTACTAAAGACAGTGGAATTAATGTGAATAGATTCCTCTCTATTTTTTCTTTTTTAGACTACAACCCATGTCCTTCGGTACCATTGTCAATTTTACATAGTGCCAAGTAGGGGAGTCTCTCACTATTTTTGTGGATCTTGGATTCTTCCTTCCCAACAAATAGCAAAATAGACTAAACATCTACTAGGTTGATCAATTGATATCAATTTAGTAATCATACTCATATGCTAATTTTATTTAAAAAGTAGCTTCACTTTTAAATTAAATTCCTCAAACAACATATCTCCCTAAAATCTCACTCATCAACCAATGAAAAAAATTTCAAAAGCATATAGGTATAAGAGAAATAAATTTGACATGATAGGTCGAGATCATATCACAATTTTGAATTTACTCATCAATAAAATCAAACAAGCCATATACAATATTTTCAAAAGTAGATCAAGGCCATAAATCATTCATATAAAAATATACTCATCATCATCAAATATCAAAATGTCATATCATCAAAATATTATCATGTAAATACAATCATATCGAAATAAAATATCATCAATATCAAAACATTATTGTACAACCCCATCGAAGATCAAAAATCAATATCATCATCATCGTACAACCAAATCGAAATGGAAAGATAAGCATGTAAAACAAAGTAGTAGTGGCGGTGGACACAGAAGTATAGAATCATCCTTCCATTCAAAAACATTCAACCTCAATAAGAATAGGGAAATTAAATACAGAAAGTAAAAAGGGAAAAGTGATACTCACAAGATCTACCAATCCTTATCGCCATCAGATCCTAGCTCCTCAGTGCCCTGAGCTGTGGTGTCCATAGGATCAATAGGTGCTGCTCTCTGGTGACCTCCATGCTCTCCACTCCACCTGGGGTCCTGGAAATCGAAACGCTCGTATAAAAAGTTCCCCATCTCCTCCATGTATGTGCTTAGACACTCGATGTCCTGATGCATGTGATGCATCGAGTCCTACATATGGCCCATGGAATCCTGCATATGACCCATAGTACTCATCATCCTC
The DNA here is from genome assembly GCA_027562315.1 of Costus pulverulentus. Lineage (NCBI taxonomy): Eukaryota > Viridiplantae > Streptophyta > Magnoliopsida > Zingiberales > Costaceae > Costus > Costus pulverulentus. The sequence continues at coordinate 15,483 of JANTFE010005377.1, forward strand.
TCCATCCTCTACTCCTGATGGTACAGCTGAGTGGAGAGATATCTGAATCCTGGATCAAAGGCACTGGAGAATCTTCTATCAGATATCTGGTAGGTGGAAGAGTCTGCAGCTCCAGATGGCTACTCCATGCCCATCCCAAAAGGATCATCACTACCACCCCCAGGCGGGTGGTGGTGGTACAATACTAAGTGGTGGTGGCATAGCAAAGTCTGCATCTTCAGGAACCAACTTCCAATTTTCTTGGTTCCTCACGGTGGTCTTCTCTGTACATGGCAAAGTTAACTTCTGTCCTCCAGATCCAAGAATCAATGAAAAACTGTCTCCTTCCCTCATTACCATCTTCATAGCCATACAAGACTCCATGTTGAGTCTTGAATTTCCTCTCGCAACTTCTACCCCATAGGGCTTAACTCTCAAGTAAAAGGGCTATACGTGTAATGAAACCACCTATCACAATAGCACCTTTCTTGGCCCTAGAAACTTTCTCTATGTGCTTAATGAAAAAGAAGGCAACATCCAAAGGATATCCAAACAACATACTCCAAAGAAAGAACAACTCCCTCTGTCCAATCATCCCATCACTATCACCTCTACCAAAGACAGTGTGGGCAAAAACTCTATGAACATACTTGATGAAAGGGTTTGATATCTTGGATGCCCTAGCAGTAAGTGCAGAAAAATGGGTCTCTTGGGTGATTTTGTTCCAAAATATATCATCAGCATACCCAAGTGAAACTGATGTGCGCCCTCCTGTACCAAACTTAAAAATCTTCCTCAAATCCCTCGTAGACAGCTTCTTTTCTTCATTAGCCATACAGAAGGTGATCTCACCATCCGCATGCCTATCGGTGTACTCATAAAGTTGTACATCAAAACTACTCAGAAACTCAAGTACCAGTGGCGAATATATCTGTGGTGTCATCTAGAAAAATCGCTCTGTTCTGATCTACTCAAACATCCACATAACATCCTCGTGTAAACCCAATGACTCCAAAGTTCTATTGTCAGCATAATTTGTTGCTACCACTCTCCTCTCAACCAATTGATTGTGATGTAGGACGGAAGCGTGAGTTTATTCTACTAATTAAAAGTTGAATTATTTATTTTTGGGATTTTTAGAAAAAAATAAAAATTTAGAAATCAGCCAAAATTCAATGTTACAGAAAGATAACATTTAAGAAAAGTAGCTATGCCTTGTAAGAAAATCCATGCATCAAAAATTCAAACCGATTAGACAAGCATGTAGAACAACACTAGTTCTTTTGAATGACATTATAATTGGAAAGTAAAGAACTGTCAGGCAAATAGAGCATCTACGTCAATATGGCTAATCAGATTAGCAGAATAAACTAGTGCAGAGATGTTATCAAAGTTCGAAAGTTGCACTATCTCTTAGGACGTTCTGCTGATTCTTCAATTAACCCAACCAATCTCTGAGGTAGAACAAAGTATGTTCTTTCTAATCGTGTCGAAGATGTGGGTTTATATCAAGTCAGGGCATGTTAAATACCTGCAAGAAGAAGCCTAGTCAGATTACTGGATGTAAGAAGTGCAGGAATTATTCACTTATCAAAAGATGGTGCGTCTTGCAGGTTGATCTGTTCGATTTGCCTTTGTCCCAACTGATCCGCATGATGGAGGCAGATCTGGTCTTGCTATTAGCCTCAAGGATCAGATGTAAAGGCTTGTCCGAGCGTATTAAAACCCTACGACAATAAGCTTAGTCATATATGTTTTATGAGCAAATAGGAGATAAGCAGCAGGAAACAGAGTTATGGAAACAAGCAAGCGAGGCTTGCGCCGATTAGTGATGCGGGAGCTGGGGTGTTCGTCGACGACATTGGGAACGATGAAGTGGTGTTGAGGTCGTCGGAGCACCAATGGACTGAGTGGATCGGGGCAAGGATGGCAATGGGAAATTGGTGCATGCGGAGGAGCAACCGTTCAGTCGAAGCAGGGGAATAGCTATTTGAGCAGAGGTCGCCGGCGGTGGTCCGGTGATGCACCAAATCCAAACCTGCTACAATTGGAGGTACTTATGATGGAGGGGAAGGAGTGGCCGGAGTTTGAGGTCGAGTGGTGGGCTGTCAGAGGAGGACAATGCGGAAGGGCAGAACTAGGTCACGAGCATGGTGGAACAGGGGATCAAAGTCGGCATTCAATTGTGGCGATCGGAGCAAGGGATGGGCAGATGCCGGCGGTTGAAGCTTCTTCAGGGGAAGGAAGAGTGGTGGCCGAAGTCTCGTGGAGATCCGACCGGTCGATCGTTAGTGGCGAACTCAGAAAGTTTCAAAAATCTAGGTTTGATTGCACGCGTAACAGAGGAGAAGTTTAGAGGAGGAAGAAGGTGGTAGAGAAGAGAGGAAGAGGGAGGGCTCGACCCTAGAGGGAAAATAGGAAGGAGAGCATCCGATAGAAGAGGAAGATACTAGAAAACTAATTCATTAAGCTAAATCATCAAATCTTAGTCAGTCTGTTTCATTACAATGTTGCGTGAGACATTTATAGTAGAAGCTTGCAGGTGAAACAATGCTGGAGAGATGTTGTTGGCGAGAGACATTGCAGCTTCCATGTGGGCTGAGCGAAGGAGATGTTGATGTTTCCTTTGTTGGTCACATGTGAACGTTGCAAGATATCCTTCTTTGCAGCGTGCGCTTCGTGAGATCTATAGTCGGCTAGCTAACCAAAATCGCAACGTGATGTTGAGGTTGCCTTATCTTCATATGAACATTAGCTTGATGAGAGCCCTTGATTGGCTTGATTTGAAGCGATTGGCTGATTTGCAACATCTTCTTATTTGGCAAGTGAGCATGAAGCGGGTTGAGTATTACTTGGAGTGCTTGAGGTAGTTCTTTTCCAATTATTGTGCTAGATTTTGTCATTGAGCTTGCTAGCTTATTCGCGACCCTCTAGGCCTTTGACTAGGGTACTCATAGACTCCACTTGTAGCTTCTTGGCCTGTGGTTCCTGCCTCCATCAGATTGTATCTTGCAGCTTGAACTTCATCCCTGAACAGAATGCCATGAGGGTTGGGTGGAAAGGAAGGCTCAACATGTGCCTTTCCTTTTCTCTTGGAAACTAACCTTTTGGTTCTGGGTGGCATGATTGCAAACACAAGCTACACTCAAAATTCAACAATATAGCAACGATATGGCAAACAAATCTTACTTCCAACATCATCATTAACGCTAATCAAGCACACAAGAAATACAAATCAAGTAAAACTCATGCATGAACTCAAGATTCAGTGAAAAATAAAAGGGCAAAAATGAACAGTGAACCCTCAACATGTTCAGCATGTTTTAGCTTAAATCAGTCATAGAAAATCGATCCAAATCTCTCAAAACAACAAAGAAATGATAGCCTATCTTCTAAGGAGTAAATGAAAGCAAGAATCTCTGAAAACGATTGAGAAATGAAGACAAACGAGCAAAAGGGGTGAAAACTCGTCAAAATAGTGAAATTGGATGAACAAACACCAGATCGGCGGCAATCACTGGATGGGAAGGGTCGCCTGAGTCCTCTGAAGGTCAAAGATGGTCGGACGGTGAAGGTCGGTGCACGAACGAATGAGAAAGAGAGAAAACAGTACTGAAAACCCTAGATTACGGCACATATATCGCGTGTCGTGGATAATTGCCGTAATGTGAAGAAATCGAAAAATACGGCCTGTAATGTATCTTCCAGTGGTGCCGTAATGAGTCCAAACACTCGGGTCAAAAACATACACAGATTACAGTACCGTGAAAAAGCATACGGTACCGCTATAATGGGTCAAAACTTTCAGGTCGAAAAGCAGTGGAAATTACGGTACCACAAAGATTTTTACGGCAGTGCAGTAAAATTAGCAACAGAAAAAGATTTTTTTTAAAAAACAATTCAAAATTCAAAAATTACGCCCGTAAAAACCATTACGGTACTACCATAAAACGGATGGATTATTGGATGAAAATTTTGCAAAATTATGGCACCATGAAAATGATTACGATAGTGCCGTAAAGCAATTGAACTCTCGGGAAAAATTTGATCACAAAATACGGTACCATAAAAATACTTATGGCAGTACCGTTTTCTCATCAAAACTTCTAATCGAAAAAGACAGAAAATACGGCACCGTAAAGAACATTACAGTAGTGCCGTAATTTGCACCAAATCTTGCTTACCTACAAAAAGAAAAATAAAAATTAGTTCTAAAAGAAAACTAAAATAAAAATAAATCAAAGAAAGAAAATCTAAAGTTAGAAAGCTTGGGTTGCCTCCCAAGAAGCGTTAATTTAAAGGTCATTAGCTTGACCCTTTTGCACTCAGTTTTGATCCTGAACTCATCAATTGCCCTTCTAATCTTTCTTTAGCATCACTTCTAATCACATAAGGCTCAGCCTTGAAACAATCTCCAAATTCGCTCAAGATCTTCTTTCCTTTGTCTATCAACTTAGATCTTCTCCTTCTTTTCTTCCTTCTTCCAGAAATTTTGATTTTCTTCTCCTGTAATCCTTTATCAATATGCTCACAAAAATTGTCAGTTTCAAAATTTGAGGATTCATCAAATAAATTATAAACATCAACAACAACATCATCAACTACTTCAATGCTACAACATGATCCAGAGTATGAAAGTTTATTCAAGGAATCAGTAAGATCAACCTCAATGGTGTTACCACAAATATCAAAAGTAATTGTCCCATTCTTTACATCTATATGTGCTCCAGTAGTGGCTAATAGTGGTCTACCAAGAATTATAGGATTTTTTGAATTTTCCTCCATGTCTAAAACTACAAAGTCTGCAGGTAAGAAAAATTCACCTACTTTAATTGAAACATTCTCTAATATACCTACAGGATACTTTACCGATGAGTCAGCGAGTTATAAAGATATGGATGTAAGTTTAAGCTCTCCAATGTTCAATTTCCTACAAATAGATAGAGGCATTAGACTCACACTAGCACCTAAGTCACATAAGGCTCGGTCAAAAGCCATATTTCCAATTGAACAAGGTATAGAAAAACTACCTGGATCCTTCAGTTTTGGTGGTAATTTGTTTTGTATAATGGCACTACAATCCTCAGTCAAAGTTACAGTGCAAGTACCATAGTCATCTAATTTTCTCTTGTTAGACAATATTTCTTTCAAAAATTTTGCACAAGATGGCATCTGAGATAAAGCTTCAGTAAAAGAAATATTAATATAAAGCTTTTTGAAAACTACAAGAAATTTTCCAAATTTTTTGTCTAACTTGTTTTGAACTAACCTTTGAGGAAAGGGTATAGGTGGCTTGTAAGGTGGAGGTAAATTAGGTTTAGAATCATCTTTCTCACATGGCTCATCTCCTTTTGGTTCATCACCCTTTTGAGGTGGTAAACTAGTTTGGGATTTCTCATGTGAAGAAGATTCTTCTAACTCTAATTCCACTTCATGATCATCATCATGCTCTTTGCCATTTTTCTCAACTTTCCCTTTAGGTTCTTCCACTTGTCTCCCACTTCTAGTCATGATAGCATTACAGTGCTCCCAAGGGTTTACTTCAGGTTTAGCAGGCAATTTCCAAGGCGTTTGTAAGAACTACTAGCTTGTTGTGCAATTTGTTTCTCTAATATTTTATTGTGGGCTGCTAGAGATCCTACTTGCGATGCAAGTTGACTAACTATTCCCCTAAGATCTTCCAGTTCTTTGTTTTGATTTTGCATGAATTTTTCAAGCATGGACTCAACATTAGAATTTTGGTTTTGGTTTTGACTTTGGTTTGGCCTTTGTTGGTATCCTCTATTTTCTGTTTGCGCCCCTTGGTAGTTATTACTTTTCTAAGACAAAATGGGGTGATTTCTCCATCCAGGGTTATAAGTACTAGAGTAGGGATCATTATTTCTATTCTGATTATAATTTCCTACAGCATTAGCATGTTCATTACCCTGATTTATAAGAACTCTACAAATTTCAGCATCATGACCATTATTACCACATATATCACAAACAATAGAAGAAATAGCACACTTGTCCAATCGGATATCAGTTCGGCAAAGGGACTATGATGTATCTATACCTAGTTGCGATGATGAGGATGTCGATGTCGATATCCATTCCGATAACTTGGGTAGTAGTGATGCACTGCTAGGTGCCACTCACTGCTTGTGGTGACCTTAGGTCAGCACTACCAATGTTAGAGGAACCTATTGGGTCTCACACCTTGATACTCGAGTTCTCGTATTGATCGGGAAGCTTTATGATCGAGTTATTGGATAGCTCAGATCTATTTAGGAGATTTCATCAGTGCTAATGAGCCTGATGAGATGGAAGAGAATTATTGGAGCCAAACTTCATTTTTGGCAGGTTGACCCGAAATTGACCAAGATCGGTCACATTTGGTTTTGGATTGCATTGGATTGGATCCGATTGCTTAATCAACTCATATAATAAAGTTTGGGCTTACTCATTATCAAATGAGGCCCAATAACAAGTTGTCATGAAGCATCAATGTGCTAAAAGGGTATAATGGGGATAAATCCTATCCCATTGGCGCCTAGGGGCTCAATGGGGATAAGTTGCGCAATTTGCTTCATAAGGAAGCAATTGGCGCCTCCCCCCTTATTCCTCGGATGGAAGTCTTGCCTCTAAGGCTTGTCTTGGGGCTGATATGACACTTGGGAAAATATGGATAGGTTGAATGAGGTTTATGGTAAAGTCTTGGAGACTTTCTTTACCTCAAATGCTAATTGTCAACCTCTCATCCTAGCCGCACACTTGTCATGATCTAAGCCCATGCCAAACAGCCTCTTTCTCTTATAAAAGAGACCACTTGTCGCCCCCCCCCCCCTCTTTACACACAATTCTCTTGAAGGCGAAAGCAAGAGCCTTTGGGCGCAAGCTTCCTTCTTCCATCAAGTGGCTGCAAGTCTTCCTCCTCTTCCTCCACCACCTATTGGCGCATCCTTCCCTCAAGGTTGGTGCAAGTAAAGTGGAGATCTCCTTAAAGCATAGAAGATATTATTCCGTTGTGCAATGTAATATGTGATGTCTATCTCTGAAAATTTGTAAAATATCTCCGGGGTTTCCCTACAGTGGTATTAGAGCAACTTGCAAGCCTCGAATGATCTTCTTTCATGCTTTTCATGCTTTTCATGCTCACATGCCATATTTTAATTTTCGCAAATTGTATATTTGTATGGCGCATGTTTTTCTTTAAGTAGAAAAAATTAAAGTTTCTTGTTCCAATCCTCTTTATCAATCTCTTTTGGATTTTTGGGTTATTTTTCTTGATTGATTTAAGATCAAAGGCGCACGTAGTTTTGTCAATTAGGACGGGCATTGTGTCTTCGAACTGGCCGAGTCACTTGATCTGATAAAATTGTGAGCCTTGTTCTAATGAAAAAGTAAAGGATCTATGAAATCGTCATGGAATTTAATCGCAAATTATCAAAAGATTTGTGATAAGAAGATGAGGAAAAAAGACTTGTTCTAATGAAAAAGTAAAATTTCAGATTTTATGTTTTTCATGAGCATGTAGAATTGCATGAATAAGTACCTTGTTTGTGCATGATTTTATGGTCATGAGTCATGCCCCTTAGTATGCCTGTGATGTATCCAGTGAGGCCTGCGTGCCACTTTTCTTTTTTTCTTTTAACTAAGAAGAAGATTATGGTGGCGCATGTACTTGGAGAATGGCGCATGAAGCTTGCGCACCTTGCTTGGTGGTGTTGTAATCCGCAAGTGCACGAATACTCGAAGTAATAATTAAGATATCGAACCCACAGAGACTTATGTTGTCAAATACCAAATAGTTGATTTCTTACTATCTAGTCTAATCGAAATGGTGAAAATAGAAATCGGAAACTAAAACGGAATTATTAGAAAGAGAAGCTGGGACTGGGGTTTCGTTCACTTTAACTTTTATGACTAGATATGAATAAAGATTTCGTTAGTTCAATTTTATCATAATGAAGATGTAATTTACTTAATAAAAGGATTGTTTTACTTTCATGCAAGATTCTTCCCAACGCTGAAGATAAGTAAATCATCAAACAATGAACTCAAGGATCACTTTCGTGCATCCGAATTCTATGTTGATAATCTCTAATGGAGTCTCAAGGATCACTTTCGTGCATCCAAGTCTCAACAATAGTTTTACTCATGGATCTCTAACGTTCCAATCCTTGCTTTCACACAAGATCTCCACGTTTGACAAATAGACTCGATCTATAGATTCATATTATAATCATGATAATTATTCTACTAGAACAGATCAAATTAGATCTAACCTAAGGAAGGGATACTAACATGCAATTCTAGGGTTCCAAATTCTCAAGCAATTACCTTTCGGTCTCAAGCGAAAATTCTAAGAACATAATTTAGTAACATGAACTTATAGAGAGTCTAAGCAAAATTACCACATGAGCAAAATCATCATGGTAATATTAAACTCAACGAAATAGTAAAAATAGTCATCTAGTCATTGGGAATCAAGTGAATTACTCCCCCATGTCCCAAAAGTACTTTAAGCTATCATCATGAAGGAATTACAATAGGTCATGGTTTCAGAGGATCAAAAATTGAAGTAAAAGAGAAGTTTAGAAAATACAACACGGCCGTAATTTGCAAAGAACCGTCGATGAACAGTGTAGGCGACTCCTTTTTCTTCGATTTCTCTTCCAATCGATCTCCTTTTGGTCTGAAACTTCTGGCACGTTGTCTCCTCCTTCAGACGAAGCTTCAGTATGAAAATCATGGCCGGAGATCGTCTGGATCGCGCACGGTGGTGAAACCCTAGGCAGCCGTGTGGATCAAAATTTCTCCCTTGACAGTGCATGAAATTTGGGGCTTTCGGTCTCTCCCCAATCCTCTCGTCAATAGCTCCCTTTTTGCTTCTTACGGTATCCAATTTAGAGTTCTGGATCACCCACAATCCTCTCCGCAAGAATCGGGCGTCGATATTGACCTAGGCGTTGCGTTCAAAATAGGAATTACGGCAATGGAATAGTTTACGGCACTGCCATAAAATCGCTCGAGTCTTCTGTTCTAATGTCATCTGGTAATTACGGCACCGTAATATGGTTTACGGTAGTGCCGTGAAATCGGCTGAACTCTCTGTTCGCGAACATCTGGAAATTACGGCCCGTGTAGTTTCTTATGGTAGTGCCGTAAAATCGGGCGAAGTTTCTGTTCTGAAGCGCTTTGAAATACGGTACCATAATATTGTTTACAACAGTGCCATAAAATCCAAAAATCTTTCTATTTGGAAAATCCTCAAAATATGGCAGGGCTCGGATTTTACGGTACCGTCTGAAATTATGGTACTATAAAATGGATTACGGCACTGCCGTAATTTGCATACTTGCTCTGTTTCGCATGAAATTTTTTGGTTGATCTCCTATTGATGATGGTAATCCTTGTATGTATTTGATTTCGCTTGAAAACTCCTTGAAATAGTGCCTTTTTACCTGAAAACCATGAAAAACCAAAATAGAAGTAAACTTTGCAATATTCAATGAATTTATCATGAAAACAGTAAAAGATCTTCAATCTAGCATGAAAAGATATAAAAAATGATACAAAATATACTATATATTTTGGTGTCATCAAAATACATAAGGCTCAAACTTTGCTTGTCCTCAAGCAAAAATCAAAATTTGAAATTAAAGTTTGATTAAAAGAGTAACTTTTTCATGCTCAATAAATTTCTAAAATACGACTCATCAATGAAAAATTCTATCAATTGATTTATAAAATTTCAAATAAACATATCATTCTTAGAACTCAACCCTCTAGATCCATAATTTAATCAAATAAAACTTCGCAACATGTACAATAAATAGAATTTTCAATCTCCTGATTTCACCCAATTTTCAGTTCAAATCTACCATGCTTTTGTTTACAGAAATTAGGTCTCCAAGATCTTTTTCCACTCATATCATTTTTTTTGGGCATGTACCCACATAAATACATACTTTTTCATTCCTTTTTGCATCATTCACATTCTCTAACTCGATTACCACCTTTTTTCTGGTGACGAGATTAGAGTGCACGGATCACATAATCAATGCAATGGAACTCATATCCTCTAATTTGGAAAGAATTTACTAAGGACAGTGGAGTTTATGTGAAATGATTTCTCTCATGGCATGTACCCACATAGATACATACTTTTTCTATTTATTACTTCAACCCATGACCTTCGGTACCACTGTGCTTTCCCACAGTGCCAAGTAGGGGAGTCCTCACCTTTATTTTGTGGATCTTGGATTCTTATTTCCAAACAAATAGCAAGTATAGAATAAACACCTACTAGGTTAATCAATTGATCTTAATTCACAAATCATACTCATATACTCATTTTATTCAAAATAAATATTTCACCTTTAGATTTTATTCTCCAAACAATACATCTATCCAAAATTTCATGCATCAACTAATTTCATATTTCAATAGACAAATATGTATTGAAGAAATAAATTTTGACATGATAGGGCTATATCTCTAATCAAGGATTTTGAATTTCATTTGTGATCAAAAAGCATTGACACATTTCAAAACACATATCACATTAATCTCAAAATATTTTCATCATCACACCATGTCAAAAGAAGTAATATCATCATCATCATGTAATACAACCAAATCGAAAGGTAAGTTAGAATATCAATATTTGTCATACAACCATATTGAAAAATTCAATGTAATTATCAAAAAAAAAAATTAATCAGGGGTGGCGATCATGAAGCGTCATCCTTCTCTTCATCATATGAACAAATCAATGAAATATATATGGAAAAACACAATATGGTAAACAAGTAAAGGAAAACAATACTCACAACCAATGTTCTTTGATCAACATATTTGGTGTTGACAATCCTTTTCTCAATCAATTTGTTGTATCTGTTCTCCTGCATCTCATTCCTAAAAATAATTCCATGGGGATTCTGGGGTTGAGAAGGCTCTGCAGGGGCTTTCCCCTTCTCCCTTGGGAAAATTACCTTTCTCCTTGGCATAGTTGCTAACAAGCTACAAATTCACAATTTAATGGCAGCAAAACAATAATATAGCAGTTCAATTCAAGTCAAATGACATCCTATCAACATGCTCTATTATCATAAAAATAGGACATAAATAGAGCATGTAATTTCAATCTCATCTCAATATGGAAGGCATGAATCATAGTTTCAGTATCATTATTACACTAATCAAGTAGATAAGAAGTGAAAATTAACTCATAACTCAAACTAAAACTCAAAAATCAACAAAACCGTGAGTGAACAGTAACTTCAAGCACGTTTATTGCATTTGAGCTCAAATCGGTCATGAAATCGGTTCAAATTCATTTCAAATAGCAAGGAATTAAAAGCTCATCCTCTAACGAGTGATTAGAAACAAAAATCACTCAAAATGGTTGAGAATCGAACGAGAACGAACGAAAGGGGCGAAAACTCATCAAAACTCATTAAAGCGAGGAAATCGGTAAAACGGGTACCTAATCGATGGTGAAATCTTAATAGGAAGGATCGCCGATGATCATTGAAGGTCAGAGATGATCGGAGATTCAAAAGTGGCTCGAACGCGAGTGAAAACGAAGGGTAAAACCCTAAAAACGGCACAAGGTCGCATTTCTGAAAGCAGATTATGGCCGTGTAATACCTTATGGCAGTACAGTAAAAATAAGGAAACTCTCAGGTGGATTTTGGAACCAAAATACGGTGCAGTAAAATACCTTTCGGCAGTACCGTAATTTCGTGGCAACTTTCTAATTGAAAGAAGCTGGAAATACGGTATCGTAAAATACCTTATGGTAGTGCGGTAATTTTCTCCAAATCAAAATTTACCTACAAAAATAAAAGAAAAATTAGTATCAAGCTAAAATTAAGTTAAAGAAAATAAAATAGAGGTTAGAAAGCTTGGGTTGCCTCCAAATAAGCACTAATTTAAAGGTCATTAGCTTGACCCTTTAACACTCGGGTATGATCGTGAATTCCTCTGTTGCCCTCCTGATTTTTCAACATAAGGCTTAATCTTGAAATAGTATCCAAATTTACTCAAAATCCCTTCTATCTTGTCAATCAATCTAGAGCTTCCTCTGCTTTTCTTCCTCCTTGTCTGTTTCTTCTGCAATTTCTTATCAATACCCTCAAAAAGATTGTTAGAATCATTATTTGAGGTTTCATCAAACAAACTTGAAACATCATAGATTTCATCATTAAATATTTCTACACTATAACAAGATCCTGAGTATGAAAGTTTATTCAATGAATCATTAAGATTAAATTCAATCTTGTTATCGCATATATCAAAAGTAATCTTTCCCTCTTTCACATCAATATTTGCTTTAGCTGTGGCTAATAATGGTCTACCAAGAATGATAGGATTTCTAGAATTTACCTCTATGTCTAGCACTACAAAATCTGCAGGAATGAAAAACTTATCAATTTGCACAGGAACATTCTCTAAAATACCTACAGGACACTTTACCGATGAATCTGCGAGCTGTAAGGATATGGATGTATGCTTTAGCTCTCCAAGATTTAGTTTCCTATAAGTAGAAAGAGGCATTAGACTCACACTTGCACCGAGGTCACATAAGGCTCGGTCAAAAGCCATAGTGCCTATTGAACAAGGTATAGAAAAATGACCTGGATCCTTCAGTTTAGGTGGCAGTTTGTTCTGTATGATAGCACTACAATCTTCAGTTAAAGTAATAGTGCATGTGCAATAATCATCTAATGTCTTTTTACTAGACAAAATTTCCTTTAAAAACTTGGCATAAGATGGCATTTCAGTAATAGCTTCAGTAAAAGGAATGTTAACATAAAGCTTTTTCAGGATTTCAAGAAATTTGCCAAACTTTTTGTCTAGTTTATGTTGAACTAACCTTTGAGGGAAAGGTATAGGTGGCTAGTAAGGAGCAGGCAAATTAGGTTTAGGATTGTCTTTTTCACATGATTCCTCCCCTTTTGGTTCATCACCCTTTTGAGGTGGTAAACAAGTTTGGGGTTTCTCATGTGAAGAAGATTCTGCTAACTCTAATTCCCTTTCATTATCATCAAGCCTTTTTTTAGTGTCTTCAAACCTATCTCTAGGTTCTCCTAGTTATTTCCCACTTCTAGTCATGATGGCATTACAGTGCTCCCTAGGGTTTATCTTAGGATTTGTAGGCAATTTCCCGGGGGGTCTGTAAGGTACACTAGCATGCTGTGCAATTTGGTTTTCAAGAATTTTGTTGTGGGCTTCTACTCTATCCAGTCTAGAGTTAATTTGATGAAAACTTTCCTTAAACTCTTCAAATTTTCTATTTTGATTTGATAGGATTTGGTCTTGCCTAGACATAAACTCTTCAATTTTTCTATTTTGATTTGATAGGATTTGGAATCCTTTGTTCTCAGTGTTCCCCCCTACATTGTTATTGTTTTTCCATGAATGGTTGGGGTGATTTCTCCATCGAGGGTTATATGTATTAGAATAGGGATCATTAGGTCTACCTTGATTATAATTCTCTATGGCGTTCACATGCTCATTACCCTGATCAACAATTATTCTACAATATTCAGCAGTATGACCATCATTACCACAAATTTCACAAATGATAGCAGAAACAGAAGCAGGTTGCATAGAATTAAACTTACTGCACAAAAAGTCTACCTTCTCTACTAAGGATCGCCATTCATCACTATCACCCTTACCTTGAGAAGGCTTGTGAAGTACTCCTCTCTTAGCAGTCCATTGATTGTGATTCAATGCCATCTCCTCTAGTAGTCTGAAGGCAACATCTGGGGTTTTGCTCATAATAGTTCCGCCTACAGCAGCATCCACAATCATTTTATTATGATCAGATAATGTACAATAAAAAATTTACAGTAAACTCCAATCTTTAATGCCATGGTGAGGACACTTCCACTGCAGTTCATTGAATCTCTCCCAAGCCTCACTGAGCGACTCCCCACTTCTTCGTTAAAAGTTTGTAATTTGATTCCTCATCTGCAGTGTCTTGCTTGGGGGAAAGTATTTGTTCAAGAAAGAATTTGACAATTGATTGCAAGTGGTGAAGGTATTGGCTGGTTGTGAATTAAGCCATGTCTTTCCCTGGTCCCTAAGAGAAAAAGGAAAAAGTCTTAATTTCAATGCATCGTTAGAAACATCATTAAATTTAATAGTATCGCATAATTCAAGAAATGAGGCCAAGTGTTGGTTGGGATCCTCCAGTGGAGATCCTCCAAATTGATTTTGTTGAAACATTGAAATAAAAGCAGTCTTGATCTCAAAGTTGTTAGCCTCTATTGCTGGCCTAGCAATACTAGAATGAATTTCATGTTGATTAGGGGCAGCATAGTCCCTAAGTGTTCTCTGATTGTTCTGATTGTCTCCCATCTCTAATATTTCTTCTTGTAACTCCGGTTGTGATGTCTCTTGCAGTTCTTCTTCTAATCTCAACTTCCTGCACACTCTCAGTGTTCTATTGATTTCAAGATCCAATGGTACGAGTGGTCCTGATCTAAGACTCTTGCGCATGCAAAGTAGATAGATCAAGTGATTTCAAGAAACAGAAAATAAACAGCAAATAAAAAAAATAGTAAATAAAAACCTAATCTAGCAATAATCTCAACGTCTCTAATATCGACAAAAACTAAGGTCCCCGACAACGGCGCCAAAAACTTGTTGTAATCCGCAAGTGCATAGATACTCGAAGTAATAATTAAGATATCGAACCCACAGAGACCTATGTTGTCGAATACCAAATAGTTGATTTCTTACTATCTAGGCTAATCGAAATGGTGAAAATAGCAATCGGAAACTAAAACAGAATTATCAGAAAGAGAAGCTGGGACTAGGGATTCGTTCACTTTAACTTTTATGACTAGATATGAATAAGGATTTCGTTAGTTCAATTTTATCATAATGAAGATGTAATTTACTTAATAAAAGGATTATTTTACTTTTGTGCAAACAACTGCACAGGGATTTATCCTCGCTTTCGCGCAAGATTCCCCCCAACACTGAAGATAAGTAAATCATCAAACAATGAACTCAAGGATCACTTTCGTGCATCCGAATTCTATGTTGATAATCTCTAATGGAGTCTCAAGGATCACTTTCGTGCATCCGAGTCTCAACACTAGTTTTACTCACGGATCTCCAACGTTCCGATCCTTGCTTTCGCACAAGATCTCCAAGTTTGACAAATAGACTCGATCTATAGATTCATGTTATAATCATGGCAATTATTCTACTATAACAGATCAAATTAGATCTAACCTAAGGAAGGGATCCTAATATGCAATTCTAGGGTTCCAAATTCTCAAGCAATTACCTTTCGGTCTCAAGAAAAAATTCAAAGAACATAATTTAGAAACATGAACTTATAGAGAGTCTAAGCACAATTATCACATGAGCAAAATCATCATGGTAATATTAAACTTAATGAAATAGTAAAAATAGTCATCTAGTCATTGGGAATCAAGTGAATTACTCCCCCATGTCCCAAAAGTAGTTTAAGCTATCATCATAAAGGAATTACAATAGGTCATGGTTTTAGAGGATCGAAAATCGAAGTAAAAGAGAAGTTTAGAAAATACAGTACAACCGTAATTTGCAAAGAACCGTCGATGAACAGTGTCGGCAACTCCTTTTTCTTCGATTTCTCTTCCAATCGATCTCCTTTTGGTCTGAAACTTTTGGCACTTTGTCTCCTCCTTCAGACGAAGCTTCAGTATGAAAATCACAGTCGGAGATCATCTGGATCGAGCACGGTGGCGAAACCCTAGGCGGCGGCATGGATCGTAATTTCTGCCTCAACAGTGCATGAAATTTGGGGCTTTCGGTCTCTCCCCAATCCTCTCGTCAATAGCTCCCTTTTTACTTCTTACGGTATCCAATTTAGCGTTCTGGATCACCCGCAATCCTCTTCGCAAGAATCGGGCATCGATATTGACCTGGGCATAGCATTGAGAACAGGAATTACGACAGTGGAATAGTTTACGACACTGCCGTAAAATCACTCGAGTCTTTTGTTCTGATGTCGTCTGGGAATTACGACACCATAATATGGTTTACGGTTGTGCCCTGAAATCGGCTGAACTCTCTGTTCGCGAACGTCTGGAAATTACGGCCCGTGTAGTTTCTTATGATAGTGCCATAAAATCGGGCGAAGTTATATTCTGAAGTGCTCCGAAATACGGTACCATAATATTGCTTACGGCAGTGCCATAAAATTCAAAAATCTTTCTATTTGCAAACTCCTCAAAATACGGCAGGGCTCGGATTTTACGGTACTGTCTGAAATTACAGTACCGTAAAATGGATTACGGCACTGCCGTAATTTGCAAACTTGCTCCGTTTTCCATGAAATTTCTTGGTTGATCTCCTCTTGATGATGGTAATCCTTCTATGTATTTGATTTTGCTTGAAAACTCCTTGAAATAGTGCCTTTTTACATGAAAACTATGAAAAACCAAAATAGAAGTAGACTTTGCAATATTCAATGAATTTATTATGAAAACATGAAAATATATCAAAAATGATACAAAATATACTATATATTTTGGTGTCATCAGGTGGCACAAGAAGCTTCATCAAAGGTGGCGGTTCACCCTTGGAGGAAGACTCATGGCATTAGCCAAACTTATGAGGGATACCTCTAGGATTTGAGAGCTAAACCATGTTGAGAAGGACCTTGGAGCCAACCTTGAAGATCAAGCTAGAGGTCAGCTAGTTCTTGTCTTAGGGTCTTGAGTCCTAGGTCAAGAGTTGAACCCCTTTTGGCATGGGGTGGTTGAATGTCTTGAATAGGCTATGATCACATCATCCATTTACCGCTTTCCATATCTGCAAAGAATGCCTGTGATGTTTTATCTTTATGTTATCACTGTAGGATTGTATGTCTGTATTGTTAGACATAAGATAAACAGAGTTGATGAGACTTCAAAAACCGTCAATCAAAATATCAAGTCTAGTAGCCTTCTAATGCGTAGCCCTCATCAAACTATTGATCAGTGGTGTTGTGAACTGTTTCTCACCCTCGTGGGACACACCCACTTATCTATAGATGGTGTGCGGTGCCAATGGTTTCCCCAACCCATTTTAACCGAGCACGCCTTCGCAAGGAGACTCGTTTGCCCTGGGCATAACGATTAGGAATGGACTTGACTAGATTTTTCATATGTGCTGGGCACATGCTGAAACTCTAGAGGCATCATTGAGAAGCTAGGGTTTCATGCTGTATCCAGCCCTTGCTGGACATGAAATGCCTAGACTATATCAATAAGGGGAATTGCTTGGAGAAATCGGCCAGCGTGCCCACCTTTGGAAGAATGGGTCACTTTGTGCATCTCATCCCACCCTCGTGGGACACAAAGCACCATGTGAAATGAGGATCCTATCTCACTATGGAAATTTTATATTTCCCGATTGACTTTGTGGGTTGTCAATTCGATTAAAAATAGTGGTAGCCATAGTCATTTAAAATAAGTATAGTTTAAATGACTTAAAGTAATACTAATCTGCTGTTTTTTGGTTGTTGTAGAATAATGGCTACGAACAATAGCAGATGGTCACTGCGATCTACCTTGGAAAGGGATAAGTTGGTTGGATCCAACTTACTAGATTGTAATATGAACTTGAGAATTGTGCTCAAGCTTGAGAGGAAGCTCTATGTCCTTGAGCAGCCTATTCCTTAGCCACTTCCATGCTCGCCCTCAGTGGCTGAGAAGGATGCTTATGATAAGCATGAGGCTGATACTTTGGAGGTTGCTAGAGGGCAATATGAATCTAAGAGTGCATCTGAGATTATTTCTAATCTAAGGTAGCTATTTGATGAATTGGTTGAGCTTAACCCTCCTAAAGTAGACATTCAATGTGTTGAGCCGAAAGGCTTAACTAAGTCATTGAAAATAAAGATGGAAAGAATCAGGAATAACAAGTGCTACTCATGTGGAGGACCACCTCACATGATGAAAGACATTGTGCAACTTCAGAATGAGAAGAAGAGAGGCAAGGCTTCGTCTTCATGCTCAGGTATTTATGTTACTGAAGTCAACCTTTCTCCTTCTATATCATGGGTATTGGATACCGCATGTGGAGCTCATATTTGTATAAATATGCATGGGCTTAAGAAGAGTAGATCGGTACGGGCTGGAGAGATTGACCTACGAGTAGGAAACGGAGCACAAGTTGCTGCTGTTGCTGTAGGAGTTTTGACACTCTTCCTCCCTTCAGGACTTCAATTAGAGGTAGACAATTGCTATAATGTACCTTCATCAACCAAAAATATTATATCTATTCCTTGCTTAGCAAGGAAAGGTTTTATATTTGAAATAAAGGAGAACTCCTGTTCTTTTTCATTAGCAAATATGTTTTATGGGAAGGGTACATTGTGCAATGGTTTATATGTCTTGGACATTAATAGTTCTATTTGTAACATAAATAGTAAGAGGACCAAACTGAGTGGTTTAGTTGGTGCCTTCCTATGGCATTGTTGATTAGCCCATATAGACAAGAATTGCATCCAACAACTCAATGCAAATGGATTGTTAGATTCAAGTTCCTTGGAGGAATTTGACACGTGAACCTTGTTTATTAGGGAAAATGACAAAAGCACCCTTGACCAAAACTGGTGAGAGGGAACAAGGTTTGTTGGATCTCATTCATAGTGATGTGTGTGGGCCATTCAATAAACAAGCTAGAGGAGGACACAACTACTTCATTACCTTCACTGATGACTTCAGTAGATGTGGTAATGTCTACTTGATGAGACATAATTCTAAATCTTTTTAAAAGTTTAAGGAGTTCAAGAATGAAGTAGAGAACCAGCTTGGAAGATCCATTAAAGCTATTCGATCTGATCGAGGTGGAGAGTACCTGAGCGGTGAGTTCTTTGACCATCTTAGGGAGTGTTGGATCCTATCCCAACTCAATCCTCCTAGAACACCTCAATGAAATGGTTTATCTGAGAGGAGAAATAGAACTTTGTTGGTCATGGTTTGATCTATGACGAGTCATGCAGCTCTACCACCCTCATTCTGGGGTCATGCACTTTAGACAACTTCTCTAATACTAAATAATGTTCCATCTAAGAGTGTCTCCAAGATACCATACAAGGTATGGAGTTGATGGAGGGGGCAAACACAAGACAAGTTGCAGGTAAACAACGCTTTTGCAAAATAGTTTTTTGTAATTCTATAATAAAATCGAGATTACTCTACGTAGTTGAAAAATAATTTTTTTGTATTTTAAATAGATAAAACTGAAACTATAATTTATTTAAAAACTACTTGCAAAAATTAAATGACTATAAAATAAAAACTTACCTTGGACCCCTTGAGAATAGAAGGGGTCACCTTCCCGTTCTGGTTGAAGGCAACGAAGTAGAGCCCTATGAGCTTACACATGATGACACCAAAATATGTAGTATATCTTGCTTCATTTTGGGTACCTTTTCATGCCAAATTGAGGATCTTTTACTTGCTTTTATGTTGAATCCATCAAGTATTGCAAAATCTACTTCTATTTTGGTTTTTCATGTTTTTCAGGCAAAAAGGCACTATTTAAGGCGTTTTCAAGTGAAATCAAATACATGGAAGAGTTCCCACCATCAAAAGGAGATCACCCAAGAAATTTCATTCAAAACGGAGCAAGTCTGAAAATTACGGCAGGGCCGTAATCCATTTTACGGTACTGTAATTTCATATGCTACCGTAAAATCCGAGCCCTACCATATTTTAAGGAGTTTGCAAATAGAAAGTTCTTCAGATTTTATGGCACCACCATAAATAATATTACGGTACCGTATTTCAGAGCGCTTCAGAACAGAAACATCGCCCGATTTTACGGCACCCCCATAAATGATTACACGGGCCGTATTTTCCGATCACTTCTGAACAGAAAGTTTCCTCGATTTTATGGCAGTACCGTAAACTAGATTACGATGCCATAATTCCCAGACGACATCAGAACAGAAGACTCGAGGGATTTTACGGTAGTACCGTAATATATTACACTGCCGTATTTTGGTTTTTCAACGCGACTCCCAGATCAATTTCGATGCCCGAATTTTGCGGAGATCATTGGGTCGATCCAAAGCTTAAAACAAAATACTGAAAAAAGGAAAAGGGGAGTTTTGGACGAGGGGAGCAGGAACAGACGAAAAGCCCCAATTTTGATCCACTATCGAGGGAGAAATCGTCATCAACGCCGCCGCCTAGGGTTTTGCCACCGTGCTCGATCTAGACGATCTCCGGCCGAGATTTTCATACTGAAGCTTTATCTGAAGGAGGAGACAATGTGCCAGAAGTTTCAGATAGAGAGGAGATCAATTGAAGGAGAAATTGAGGAAAGAAAAGGTGCCGACACTGTTCATCGCCTCAAATTGGAAATTACGGCTGTGAAATACTTCACAGCCGTGCTGTATTTTATAAACTTCTCTTTTCCTTTGATTTTTTATCTTCTAAAACCGTGGAATTCTGTAACTCCTTTACACATGTGTGGGTGAGTTTTAAGCAAAGTTTAAATGTCCAACACTTAAAGAGAGTCAAGAGGGGAGTTAGGCTCCCAAATTCTCTTGCTAACAAGATTAAGGACTATCTAATTTAAAGGGGGG